>JADDOH010003485.1:0-151590 GCA_016648135.1 Agrypnia vestita
ATACGTGTCACATCAATATTCTTACTATTTTAAAATTAAGCTAAACGGTTGTGCTGTGAAAATAGGACTAACTTGCCGGTCTGGAGTGAGATTCGAACCCGCGACCTTTGGATCACGAGGTGAGAGTCCTAACCACAAGACTAACAAGCTACTCTCTATTATTTTAGAATGTACTCAATTCGATATTTTGTAGGAAATACTGCCTAACAATTTATAGAAATCATGATTTTGGAAGGGATAGATTAATTAAGAGAAAATTAAGTACACTCTAAATTAGTAATCCTCGGTGACTGCATTCTAAAGATTTTTTAAATTTTTTTGCATACTTGCTGTCTCTGCATCATTGAAGAATGAATGAATCCAGTTTTTACTCCCTTTATATAAACTCGCGGCGTCTGCTTGCTTGCCGTCAACAAAAACTTTGGATCGATTTTTGAACCTTTTCCCGTGATCCGATCGAGCTGAAACTTGGTAAGCAGACTCGTGGCGACGATCAAGAAGATGTATCAAATTTTCGTTACAAATTTAATAATTATAGTATAATTTCGGATTTTTAGAATTTTTATTGCTTTTTTCTAATGGAATTGGAACCATTAGAAAAGTTTAATTAGCAACGGCACGGCGGACCGATAACGTCGCGGAATATTTTCTACATTTGAATTACTCCGTCGGTATAATAGGTACATGACTACGATTTTCGAAAATTTACAAAACAATTGGTTCACAGATGACAGCAAAATTGTTTTTTTTTTTTGGGAAAAAATCAAATAATAATTTATTTCTTTTAGATTTCTGCTTAGTTTTGCAGAATTCTACAATACTGAAATCTGATTCTGACTAAATCATTTGACGATGGAAATTCATAAGGTACGATATTGATGATAATTCAATCTATCAAAATCTTGACATCTCAAAACATCTGACATTTTAGAAATATATTAAATTACTGTGAGTGTGTTGTGTTATGTTATATGTTTTAATTCTTCTTTAATTGTTGTTCTATTTTACAAAGAAAGGGAGTATAATAAAAACTTGGTTTTTATGGGTTACTTTTTTTCTTTATAAGTTATACAAAACTTTCTGCAGTACAATTTCCATTTATGGTCACAACTAAATCACAAAGATGGTTCAAAGCACGCCGCGATGATCACCTATGAAGCGGATGCTCTTTACTATTCGATCAGGATACGCGAAATCGCCTTTTTAACACCGCGGAATGACGCGCCTCCCGCGGGGCGCCCGGCGGCGCTCGCCGGGAACGCTCGCGCTTATTACCCGCCCGTTCGTGATCCCGATTCCGGAGTTCGGAGGTTTCGCTGTGATTCCAAGTATGAGAAAATTTGTGATGGTCGACATAGAGATAGATTTAATAAATTTAGAAAATCTTAAAATAATAATATTCAAAAAAGCCAAGTATGGACATCAAAAATATATTTCTTCTGGTTTGAATCGTTTAAAAGTAAAAGCCTGATATATTTCTCAAGATTCTATGTATTACAAGAGGCTAACAAAATATTGAATATTCAGCTATACAAGTAATATTTTCTTGGATCTTTATTATACCATAGATATAATTCTGTGTTAAATTAATATTGTTTGCCAATCCTAATAGACTCGACCTTGTGAGTAGGTGCGAACGAGCCTTTATTATTTATGAATAGGAACAGCAAGTCTCGCGTGTAGCGAGTGCTTTACCATTATCTTAACGAAACGGACCAATCACAGGCGCGCTTTGCCTTCGACGGGTTGAGCCGGAGGCGACCGTCCTGTTGACTGAATCCGGCCAATGGCGAGCGCCGGCGGTGAGGTCATCGCGCATAGGATGAGTCACTGCACTAGCGTGGATTTCAGAGGTATGGTGAAATCGTTACTATAAAAGGAGCGAACGCGATGTACTCAGCCCCTTCAGTTCGAGACCAGACTTGCGAGCGGGAGCGCTGCCCAACAGACTACCGACGGAGCCCTGAGTTCCAGAACAGCATTTGCGGACGGAGTTGCTGCCCGGACTTATGGAGGAATCTACCAGTACAGAGAGGATCATACCGCCACTGTGTAACAGCTAAGGAACACATTTATATTATCTATCGATTAATTATTTTCACTATTGAAATGTATTTATTTTGGGAAGATTTAAAATCGGAGCAATAATGTATAATTAATATCACGATTTCTTGTGTGATCTTGGCTCAATTCGTACGGGAATATCTCCCAAACGAATATATTTTGATGCTTGGGGATTTTCATACCATTTGTATTAACAATTGATTTTACGGAGCTCTATAAGCAGTGCGTAATAGATTCATAATATTGTCGACGCGTTATGTATTGCATAACCAGATATCAATCCAAATCGTACGAGAAATTCTTCCGAACGAATATATTTTAAAGTATGGGGATTTTCAAACTATTTTTACTAATAATTGAATACACGTAATTCTATAAGAAATGCTTAGTAGCCTAATAATAATTGTGTTGCATAAGTATTGCGCAATCCGGTCTTCAGCCAAGTCTTTATGATTTGAGTACCTCGGTACATCTGGCTTAACAAGTAGCTTCAGAATGACGAGTAAAGGACAGAATGGGGAGATCTAACTAAAGATTGGGGATATCTGGTTTGTGTTAGCCTAGCTGGCTGAGGGGTGGATGATTGCCGGCACTTGGGCGTGGAACCCGCACAAGCCCCTGCAGGGCCCCTTAAAGGCGGGGTCCTCCTTGTTGCTCGGGGTCGTCAATAAACCGACCACCTAACCTCATCTGGCGCAAACTACTTAAACCAACAAAAAGGTTCCCTTTGTCTTTGGAAGGATTTCCATGCTTGAATGCTGTAAAACCTTGATAGAAAACGTTAACTTCTATTTCGTCCTCTGTAAGAAAGACAGGGCCAGAATAAATATAAAAATCATTCACTCATATGGAATAGCTGGGATATTATAAATATGTTACTAACACTCTAACATTTGTCCAAAGTAAATGTTGCAAGATGCAGAATCGTGGGACGCCGCTCTGAAAAGGCATAATGAGATTGCACAATAATTTGTAACATCGCTGACTATGCCCGCAAAGGAGGCTAATGTCGTCATCAATTCGTACCAAAAGAGTACATGATTCTTCAAACACCGGCCTAAAAGAAAGGCGCCTCAAGACAACACACATCATCAGAAACTCGTACCAAAAGAGTACGGCCTTCTCAATTATAAGCCTAAAAGAAGGGCGTCACGGGATCACATCTCGTAAAGAAGAGATAGAGTCTCGGGATGCAGTAAGTTCCGGAGGAACAAGGGGGGCCGTTTAGTCACTTAGGAAGTCGGCCACCGGGTTTAGGCGGGCGCGGGGCCTCTACCCCTCTCAGCAGAGATGCTGAGGGTTTAAAAAACCAAAATTTAGCATTCAAAGAAACTATTATTTCATATAAACTCACGGGCTGTTGTAGAATCCTTTCGAACAAACCATCCCCGAGACCTTATCTACTTATTTATAAAGAAGTTTCATTTCAAAAATGTCTTATTTCGTAGATAGCAAATATATGTATTATTTTCCCCAGGAATTAATATGAACAGGTTCATACACGTCTAAGACGACACCATTCAAGGTAAGAATATGTTAATATAAAGTTTTAAAATTATTAATTTCAGTGTTATTTAATATGTGAATTTCTCCTCTTTATGCCGTTCGATTGATTTTATTGGGTCGTTTCCAAACGGAAATGTTTTATTTCTAATACACGAATTCTTCTGGTGAACGTATTTTATTGTTACATAAATGTATAGATTATTAGGTTCGTTAGATGTTTTTATTACGTAATATTATGCAATTGTTTCCACACTGCTCCTATAAAAGAATTTGAAGTTATTACGATACACAACGGGGTCCTTCATCCATTAGACGAATCATGTGCCAATTCAACGACGTATTACGAATAGTATATATTGTATTTATCGAGATTTAGTCGCATTTATTATTTCTAGTGAGGTTTTTAGTATTGGTTCCAGGCGCCATTATGAGGCGGAAATAGTTCATATTCATAGCCCGACTGCAATAGGTATTTTTGTCGCGTAAGAGGTAGCACTTTTAGGAATATAACTGTGTTTTATGTTTCGTCCCTGACGGACAGGATGGTATAGCTGTGGCTATTTAGGTAATATACTTAGTAAATGCAAAGGGCATTAGGTATTTTCAATATAGTATGCGAACCCAAGATGTTAGAAATATTTTAGTTAATATTGCATTCAAAAGCGCAATTTTCACAGAATAATTATTTCCAGTTAATAATATATATTTTAGTTAAATGTATAGTTAGCACAGGCAGAGTATTAATATTGTATAGAATACATTATTTTTTATATTTGATAGAAGAATATAATTTATCTCACGATCATTATGTAGTTACAACGCAATTTGTAGTCGTTATGCAGAGCGTCGCGCGCTCACATATAAGAATAATGAAATATTTGATAATCCAATATATTGTATTTTGAACGCGACGGTTTGCTACTTACTAACCTTCATTATTTAGTAGGACCCACATTAGGGTCATCTTACATCGTTAGCCGTGAAAAGAATATGATTTACATTGATTTGCAATGGAATGATTTGTATTATAGATTTGCTTCGCCTTATATATTCAACACACACCCCATGGGATGTCTAACTCTGGTGCCGGACCAGGAGCTATACTAAATTATTATTAAATGTATCAAGGCCGCGATGCCCTACTATCTATCAGGACTACCTGGGTCATCACAGTGCTTACCGTGACCAGGGGAACGATTTATATTGAAATGCAATAAAATGCTTAATAATATTAATTAAACATCATTTCGACATTAAATACAGTCCGCTCGATTTGATTAGGATACATCGTTAATTTGATTAGGATGCCCTACTATCTACCTGGGTCATCACAAATTGAGGTTTCAAATGAACCCCCTTCGACCGGATTCTAAATACGTACTTTATAAATAACCGGGTCCTTTTTACAAATAGTAATCTTTTAAATTTGTTTTCTTGTTAGTACATAATTATTCATTCATTTCCATATATAATTTGTATGTATGTACTTCGATATTAAATTTGTTAGCATAAATTGTTTCCTGACGAAGGGAACATTGGGCCGTGTTGGCATGCTGATATTTTCAATATATAATTGATGAAATTTTTTTATTAATTATGCTTAGAATTTTAATTTATTTTATAATAAAGATGCATACACGCTCTTACTATACGCTTATAAAAGTATATAATATAATTTTTGAACATATTTTATTATTTGATATTTAACTACCTGAAGAATATGTGTGAGCATGCATACATTTATCATTAACATATGAATCACTTTAATCATTCCGTTTGCACACAAAATATTGTAATTTTTAACTTTAATATTCTTACTTTTGGCTAAAGAATCTACATGCTTGTGCTATGAAAATAGGATAATAGTGATCTTGGTAATCTATAGTGTACTTGCACTTAATCAACCAGATAAACCAAAAATCATGTTCCAAAATATGTTTTATGCTAACATGATGTTGTTTATTTCTCTAATAGGTGTAAATAAATATTTTAAAATTATACTGTGAATTAAAAAATATAAAAATAATAAATCGCACATTGAAAAACCTAGGACAAAGTAATTCTAGGATATCTGTTCGCGATCAGATAAATTGAGAAAATCTCGAGACAAAGAGACGGAAATTCAACGACGGTATAATTTCAGTGTTCTCGTCTTGGATGTCTTCGGAGCTGAAGACAATTGTGCTCCCGACCCATGTTGCTTAGGAATGAGACAACAATACCCAATAACAAGATAGGAACAAGCGCAAGCTTAATGGAAGGTCCAAAAGGAAGAAGCGAAGAGTCATATGGCGGTGAGAAGCAAGCTGAAATTAAAACAAACAAGATGTCGGGAAGCAAGAACGAGCATTATATCTTTTTGACAAGGTTCCGTTACATTACTGCATGTTGCTGGCCCGGCAAATCCAAGCTAAAATCGCGTATGGTAGGTTAAATCAGCTTTTACGTAGAAAAGCGGTCCCAACATTTTACTTAATCGCGTATGAAAATATTTAGAAAAATAGATACTTAAGGTAAAAAACAAAAGAATTCCTTAAATTTATTCAATGAGTCTTTGTGTTTTCTTTCATAGAGTAAAACAATTTCTTCATCCCTTTTCCGAAATTCCCTTCGTTATTTTTGAAGCTGGCGTTCTGAATTCAACATGTCTTATCCTTTATTCCCGGCACATCTCCCTCCCGCCTAGGCCGAGAGTTGAGAGGATTACATTTCTTAAGAGAGAGTACAAAAATGCCTAAGACCCTAAGTATTCTTATACTACAAGTCATTTGGAATGAGAACACTCTAGAAGGGTTTAACATAGCTAGAATGTCTGTGAATTTTTATTTTATTTTACTCCATAATGCTAGGACTATTTTTTGATTCTTGTGAATCTTCATATAAAAAATAAATAAAATTAAATATTACCAACAAGCTCTGTTACCGGCTTCCGTTACGCAACAGGTGCACCTAATTAAATGTTTATAAATGATATAAACAGGTAGATATTTGATTTTTTTTATGACAGTGACACAAAGACATCTAGGATTGAAAAAATCACATAATGTATTATGACCTCAACATTAATCGAACCCGAACACTTGGCATGGATAAGTTTTAAATGTGTTTGAAAAATCTCCTTTAAGGAATATGCACATTTTATATATTCTTCTTGACGTCGTCGGGTGACGTCGCTTGTTTGGTTGTTGGAATGTAAAAAAATTCTTAATTATTTTGAAGACGAAAGAAAAATTTTTTTCAACACTTCAGCTTACAGCTGTAAAAAGTTCACCCTTGTTTTGTAGTTCACACTATGAATTTGTTCTGAATAATTTTTGTCACAACTTGCAACATTATTCAATAAATGACATAGATTTAAAAGTAGGCAATTCTCGTAAATTTCATACGCCGTCATGTTGAATTCATCAGTCATGGTTGTTAAAGGTAGGATAAAGCCGCTTTTAAGGACTGGCGGATTGCAACAAGTAATCAATTATTTTTTAATTAAATAAATTTAACTATCTGAAAAATAAAATAAAACCTTAATAGATGTGAGCGACAAGAAAATAATATATATTTTTAATTAATCAGTACTGACCATTAATATTTTTATTTTATTTATTATTAACCAATCAGCTATCTCTGATTATTTGGTTATATAATTTTTTAATGATTAAATATTCAATAATAATGAGAACATTTCTATTGGTAAACATTTATTGATTAAAAATGGTATGATTATCGTAAATATAAGTTTAAAATGAACAACGCCTTACCTGAAAAGATACTGAATGTTGCGTTTCTCTGGACGTCGGTATGTATTTGAGTAACGAGCCGAGATTTCGCCTTTGGCAAATACACCGAACGTATTTAGGAATCAGTCTTGATTTCTATCTAGGGATGGTCTGAATGGCGAGGGGGAACTTCCAAGACGGTTTATTCCGTGCCAACATTTAATATCAACTAGTCGAGATTGTCGGCAAAAGACTGAGAGAATTTACAGCCTCACAGATGTCAATCGATTACTACAAATGGGAAGCGAGGTTTTTGTCGCGAGATGAACGTGAGAAAAAATCGCTGACTTCCAAGAACTTACAAGTCCAGTTTCTGGCCAGCCGTTGCCGGTGAGCCATCTGGACTTATTACTACTATTTTATTACTATATTAGGTGGAGGCTCGTTATTAATGACAGGAAATAATATTTTTGCTAGTTTACACAGAATAATTAGAAGATAAAAAAAAAGACAAAAGTACCTACAGACATTTGGAAAAATAGAAAATCCAGAGAGAAATAATATTTTTAAAAATCTAGTCAAGAGGCAAAATGCCAGATGATTTATTTTATTCGAAATATGAGTGCACATGGATTATGTTATTGAAAATGTGACCGATGTAAAAAGGTAAAGAATTATTTTAATGTTTAAAATTGATACTTACGCAAGTTTGAATTGATACTTACACTTAAATCTCGTTACTGGATTTTTTCATTAAAAATTACTGTTAATATATTTGTTTATTTATTTTTTTACAAATTTACTTACCACCCAGAAAAAATTAAATTCTGAAAAGGAAAGAAAATGTATCGAACAACGTTGTATTTAAGCATTATAACAGGTGTGGAAGATAAAGTCTATTCTATATAAGCACAATATTCCCTGTAAGCGGTTCACGTATGCTCACGATTTTCTAACATAGTGCAAATTGTTTAAAGAGACGAAGAATGTGTTTGGTGATTTGTTCCACAAATTTCGTTGACTATAGATCTTTTTAACAAAAAACTTAAACATACCACGATGATCAATTCGATTCATTTGAAAAATGATTTTATTTAACATATTTTTACGAAAAAACTTCTAAAAAAATAATCTAAATGTTACAACTGTTAAAAAGACAAATTTAGCAATAAAACGAAAATATTTTTAGAGACATATTATCAAATTCATAATTCTCTATATTACAATGTCCGTCACTAACGTTACCGTTACCGTTACCGTTACGCCGTTACCTAGCCATAACTCGTGGATGAGTATATTATTATAGAACATAATATTATATATATATATAAAGAAATATATATACTAAAACATTTTCACGAGAGAACGACCTTTATGTTTTGATTTATGTAACACACATTTTAAAAAATAATTAATGTTTAGCTGTAATTCAAAAAATAAACCTGGTTATTGATAGTTCATAATATTTATACATATTTACATATATTTATTATACCAGGTTTAATTATAAGAAAAAATTGATGATTTCCGATCGATTTTGGAGTAAAAGTTTTTTTTAAGAAAAAATAAGTGAAATTCGGGGCTGGGGACGTATTAAACCGATATTAGTTAATTCTTATGAGAAAAAATCGTTTAATATTCGTCCTTATAGATATTCATCCTTCCATCAAATTAATGACAAACAGTGTGGGTCCACTATTTCAAATGTTGAAAAACACTTTGATACATTAATTACAAAGTAAATTAAATCTATTAATTACAACAATCAAATCAGATCTGACAAAATACTCGTAGCAAGACTAGTTGTTGGTCTCAGTGAAAATTTTCCAGTTTTGTTATGTGCGGACCGTCGCGGCTACATAAATCGCCATTCGCGCAATCGGCTGGGCACTATTGGGCGCCATAGGGGGCGAGTGTGGTTACGCGAGGGTAGGCAAAGGCTCGTGGTTTTCCATGCCTATAGTTTTAACGCGGGTAGTTTGTTGCGAATAGAAGTACCTGGTAGAATAAACCTATATTCCTGGTACGTGTTTCAGATTTTTTTATGTAATTACTTAGATTATGAAATACAAAACTCAGATTTCGATGAATGCTTTTATTTTAATTGAAAGTACACTGCGCAGGAGAAACAGGCGAAAGGAACAGGAGCAATTCAATCGCTTACAAATCTCAAATAACAGTACCGCGTGTAATCGGCTAAAATAACGGCTTGACTATCACTAACTTATGTACCTCAATTTTGATAATTAGTTAAATAATTTATTACTAATAAACTGCAGATTATTATTATTAAAAATTTGTCGGGAAGCTTATTCAAGAACATACTGAAACAATATCTAATTAATAAATACTAGCTGTAACCCGTCAAAAATGTCGGTACTTTTACTTTTCGGGTCGTAAGTATGTATTTACTTTATTAAAAAATTTCAAATAAAACAAATTTTGAAAAAAAAAATTACGAATAAAACATTTAAAAACAATTTAAATGTTTTATTCGAAATTTAATTTTATTTGTAAAATTTCGAATAAAACATTAAAAAAATAAACATTTCGGAAAAAAAATTTCCAAAAATTAAAATTACTTTTAAAAAGTTACGGATGTTAGACAAAGTAACGTGGAAGGACGGACAGACAGACAACGAAATTATCATAATTGGGATACGTATCTGACTAAGTTTGCATATCGTCATGGCTTTGCGGGAGGCAAACTAAAATACTGGAAATAATTAGCGATTTATGAATTAGTGTTAAACTAATTATTAAATATACAAAGTCACATAACACGAATTACACTCAATCTATTCTTTAAATTAAAGTATTGTGCAATATATCACTCGTATATGAACCTTTTATTATCGCTGGATAACACTTCATTTATCACTTGAATATTCCGTTCAAACTGTCGCATTTTATTTAAATCGCTAAAAGTTAGGTACTCCGACCGATTTTTCACTCCATATCTGTCGCTCCAACTGGCCACCCTGACCGTCGTTTCGTAGGATACTTCGCATAGAAATGTCAAAATACGACTCTCGCGCCGCGGCATAATTCCAATATTTATACCCAAACGCTGTTTTTTTTTATCTCTCGAGAAGATTCTTTCCTAGTGCTTAGTAGAAGGTTCGCGTCGCCTCTAGGCTATTCCAGTAATTTGTAGACGTTTCCCAAAGGTTTTTGATAATTACAGATCATTCTGGATCCTTCGATAGTGTTGTGACATATTATACAAGGAATTAGAAAAGTGCGAAATTCCATCTGTTTGCCATTCCGTGACAGTATGTGTGCTTTGTTCAGGAAAATAAATTATTGTAATAATACAAGTACCTACCCAGCCTTTCGAGTTTTTGTATACATTTATTAATTTTATATTATTTATTTATTTAGTAGTAAAAGTAGTAAATATGATAATTTTTTGCGTCTTTCGGTATTGTATGTTAACTAATATCTTAATTTACACAATTATATGAGAATTTAGTGTATACCTTTTTCGTACTAAAATCTTAATATTTATTTTTCTGCGTCTTAAAAACATTAAAAATTTATAGTAATTTATTTATGTGCTTTATTCTCGAATATTTTTAATCTCTTAAAATATTATCGTACGTTACGATTATAACAATATTTTCACAATCAATTAATTTATATTTATGAGATAAAACATATTAATTATATTTGTTTAACAACCCGATTTATCTTCAGAGTCGAGAAAAGATTTGGGTTTATAAATTATAATTAAAAATCACTTTTTTCATTATTTAGCTCTGATATCCGTTTCAAGTAAAATTTGAGCTGTTCTCATATTTTAATACGCGCGTGTATTAAATTATTATATAAAATATAGTAAGTCCAGTATTTTATAAAATCAGACAGGCCAAAATTTGTAAAAATGCTAACGAAATTAACCAAAGAAATGAACAATCCAAACTCGATGTGTACGGTCAAAATAAATAAACCGTCTGATTTTAGAGAGAATGTCAAATTTTAATATTGCAATTATTCCGTATTATGTTTTATGGACTTGCCAACTATTAGCAGTAATCCTATGATAATTAACATTTTTTCTCATAAATTAATATTTTTTATGTATATAAAATGAGAATTTTTAGCATACTTCAGATTTTTTTTATTTACATAGTAATCTATACTCAAACATGTATAGGTGATTCTAACTGTTTGTTGATCATTATATTGAAAAAATAAACCGTATCCCCCTTTTTAAAAGCCAATGTACTTTACGAGAGTTCAAACCAAACAACATATGGTAGATGAATGAATGAATATCATTTGAAATCCCCTTTTCGATTTGAACATTCTTTTTCGATCACTCTTATTCCACACGGTAAATTATAGACACTCGAATTTTAACTATGTAGACACGGATGATAATGAAGGAGATTTAGATACTAATTTATGTAGAAGATACTTTCTTTATGCAGATATGCATATAGAAAATACAATGAGAAAATTATTAGCTTTTTGTATACATATGATTAATTCGCATCACTTCTAAATGATAGAAAAATAAATTGTATTTCCAAAACGATGTAATATTTATGAAAAATAAACTTTTTACGAGACATAAGCATGCTGATTTTAGTGATCATAAAAGCTCTTGTAAGTTATTACGACGGTGGATGCATAGTACTTTTATTCGATTTTATGTCCGGGGGTAGCACGCAATGCTTAATATAATTGTTTATTCGATCTGTATATATCAGGAATATATAATATATGTTTTTTAATATACCTAATATCATTGGTTACATTTTAAATACCAAAAATAATTCGTGATTTCATATAAATTAATACCTATATTCATAACAAAAATAAAATTGTACGCTGAAGAGAAAAAACTATCCCAAAAAATTGCTTTTAACAGATTGTTTAAATAAATATTAAAATATCTTTTGTTTCTTCCGTATTCTATTCTCAACGGTTTTGAATTCAGGTCACAAAATGGATACCTTCTCTATATTTTGTGTGATATAATGAATTTTAACTATTTACGTTGTGTGTGTTAAAAGGAACACAAAGTCGACATTCTAAAAAAACTAACTCATAAAAACCAAGTTTTTATTATACTCCCTTTCTCATTTACTAGTGGAAACTGGTTTCGTGCTTAACCTACGCGTTAGGCTTCGGTCGAGCGACGCTACGAAAGGAAGTAATAAAAAATTTCCAAAAATCCAAAATTATAATATAATCAGGTTCCGTGTCTACCAGACGCGTAGCAGTCTTACTTAGTTGTATGAAAAAACCATTAAAAATTTGAGAAATCCTAAATTATACTATAATTATAATTTTTTTTTAACGCAAATTTGATAGATCTTTTCGATCGTCGCCACGAGTCTGCTTGCAAAGTTTCAGCTCGATTGGATCACAGAAAAAGGGTTAAAAATCGATTCAAAGTTTTTTTAAGTGGGAAAATCGCTTGTAAAGTCGTAAAAAAAGACGCTTTCGAAATGTGATAATACTAATGGTATATGAGGGGTATAAAAGTAAAGGCAGCCATATTAATAAAAATATTTTGAATGCAGTCACCGAGGATAACTAATTAAAAATGTACTGAAGTCGAGATTTTATAAGAAATATAGCTCCATCCTTTCCAAAGCCACGTTTTTAAATCACTATTAAAAATAAAGGCAGCAATAGCCTCACGAACCATTCAACTCCCAAGGACGTCCTATGTGACAAAATGACTGATTCATACTAAAATTCGATTTAAGACTTATAGAAATCATAGCAAAAACATCAATATTGAATGGTATTAGTAGCAAGAGCAGCAATGTTCACTATTTTTAGAAAACACAATATTTAAAAGTTTAATATTTATTTATACACGTACGTATAGACGTATTTATATACGTCTCCATATTGCAGTAGCTAAAAATGATTGACTCTCATCTGTGTACCAAATATAGAATTTTGAATATATTAGGCATCTTGCCAGAAAAAATAACTGGCTGGACAAACTTGTGGTGGGCGGGCAGCAGCGTAGTGGAATCCAAAGAGAGGGACGGATTTCCTACTGCAGAATGTCGAAAGTAATGAAGGAATGTTGTGAGAAAGATCAATGGGCGGCTTCATGGTAGCAAACGCTCCTTCACGAAAATGTTCGGATCTGTTTGCACAACACAGCAAGGTAATTAATATTGATATTTTTATCATTCAAATGTTATCTGAACTCGCTTAACTTTCAATAGTCGTTCGATGAGCCAGTAAATAATGAGGCACAATTCGATATAAATGAAATACCCTTTTCGCGAGACCCTTTCTAAGTCACTTACTGATTTCTTACCAGTGATTTATTCAGTAACTACTTTGAAGATGATAGTAGGACATCATCCTTAATTTTAAAATGCAATAATATCCCGAAATTACGTTATAGGTTAAACAAGCAAAGAGAATGTGCATACGAGGTTATTTGATAGCTCTCTCCTAATAAAACATCAAGATATTAGTTAGTAATAATTGTGTTATTTTTATTACTTTTTAATCTTCATATGAAGTAAAGAAAAACAAATGAACGGAACGCAGGGAAAGGCAAATAAAAATAAACTGAAAAAGTTATTTTAAGGTAAGTTAAGTTATAAGGCATGTTATAAGAAAATTCTAACAAAAATACACTTATTTTTAGGCTTTAAGAATTTAGTGAGGAAGGGAAATGATAATAACGTAATTCTGAATTTACGGTGAAGCGGATGTAACATATCTCAGGGTGTGGTATAACCTTTAAACGAATTATAAACTATTTTTCTGATCAAGAAATAATTGTTTGAAACACAAAATAAACAATGAGCATGTCCAACAACACAACCAATCGAATAACAAACATGTGTCAGGTTTCATTGACCATCTGGCTGTGATTAGCCAATACACGTTTCAATTTACAAAAAGGAAGACTCTGGGTGAATCTATCAGTGTCATATCGCAGTGCTGCCAAATGACGCAATACAATTCGTGCAGCGCCGGACTAGTCGGAGGCCAAAGTTGATTTGAAAGGGTGCCGGCGCTAGCGTGACGAGATCATTTCAAGCGGGCGGGGGTGTATTAAACCATCCCCTTCCACTCACCCCATCTCGATTGCTCGTGGTTCAAGTACATTTTAAGTCAAAGTGTTTTAAGCTGATTGTATTATTAGTGGGTTTATCCTGTCCGGTACGTGAAAGGTCAATCTGCTGGATCATTTTATTAATTTTTACAATAATCGCATTCTCAGAACGTGTTCGTTTATTATTTTATTTAATATTACATACTTAAAGACTTTTTCAACTCACATTAATACTATTCGAAAAATTCTTTTTCAAAAATTCGAAGCATCAGCTATATCATATATTGCAAATAACAACTGATGTTCACTTTACTGAAATAATTTTTTTAATTTATTGCAGGATACAAAGTACCATAAAAAAATAATGCATTTAAAGAAAAAAATATATTTATCTAAAAATGATAACATAAAAGAAATTTATAAAATTTAATTCGGAAACTAAAATAGTAGAAAGAAAAGATTAGTATATTGCTAATAACAACAATAACGTAAAATATAGAATAGAACAAATAAGCACCATGGTAATATTTTATGTAGCAAATGACCAACAATTAAAAACAAACTCATGTAATAAAGACAAAATAAAAACGTAATACTAATTAATATAATATAATAAATTACAGACTATTCAATTTATTTGACAGGTAATATCACGGTAAGTAAAAATAAACGAGAAAGATAATTGTTCTTCAATTATTATGTCTGTAAAAGACGTGAACAAATAGTTTCATAGCTGTATTGGGACCTTGAAAATAAATTAAAATATTTATGCTATCATGCCGACTATCGACATTTAACATATTGAATAAAACATATATTATACACATTTTTTCAACATTAACTAGGATATAATTTATTTATTTATTTATTTATACAGAGTATTCACAAGTTCTCAGTTACAATAAATCAACAAAACAACGTAATCGAAATATTCAACAGGGCTCAATCAAGAACGACTCATATATGATTTAAAATCTTAAACGCTAATCTAACCAACAGTATGAGAGAAAAAGGAGCAATAAGCCAAAAAAGTGAGAAACAATGAAAGGCAATAATTACATAATAAGAAATATCAACAATATTAAGAAATAAAACAAAAAAGTGAAAAACAAACTATTAAAGACACCTTTCAAATCAACACTATGACTCAATTCACCGCAAATAATAATGTTTAACCTTATACCGCCCCCGGTTGAACCGGTTCCGGAACAAATTGGCTCGCTCTTTCAACTTCAGGACGCCATTGCTTATGAATCATAAGCCGATCGGGATAAAACAAATGTAAAACAATACCATACAAGCCCACGTGTACATTCGATATAAATATAAATAATAAACAATGTTTGTGAAATTATTAATTTCTATGGAAGTTACCTTGTGGTGAAATGATTATTTTAATTTAAGAAGTCATATTAAATTTAACTTAACGTGAGTGTATTACAGAGTTCAATTCAGTTTAAATTAAGTTTGTTTGTGAAGTTTTAGTGAATTTTTTTTACCTTAAAATACAGGGAATTAAGTTAAGGTAATAAACTATCAGGTCGTTAACTGTTGCTGTCCCGTAGCTCTCGACTTCTGGGCAAACCCAAATAAGCTAGTCACTAGAAGCTACAAAATTAAAAAAATTGCCTACGCTTGAGGGATCATAATACATTTAGCAGCGAGGCTCTGCTCACGCGACCCCCCAACTAACAACCCCATTCTGATCCCATTCTATTACGCCAATGAATTATCTCTGACAAATTTGTTAAGTGGATTTTTATCCGCGGCACCCGCCCGCCCCGCTCGCTGCAAGTGCGCGCCCAACTTGCTCGATTAAGTCCAACAGGGCGATTGTTTGTATGCAGTTGGATTGATCGCACAAATTTATGGACTGGAATGAACGCATGTTTTTAAGATTGCATCCTCGGTCACGTGGTTCAGTTAAGTGATTAGATTTGTTCGTGATGTTTCCTTGCTTTTGTCGCTTTGGCAATGGGCGGTTGGACGTCAATTATATCCACTTGTTTACCCAGGCCCAAAATAGTGAACTTCTGAGAAGATCCTTTAAAGCAGTCGTGTCCAAAAAAGTGAACCTGCGATCACGTGTGAAAAACATTTTATGTATATTCACGAACACATTCTTATTTTTCAGAACAAAGTTGTGTGAAATTTAATACCAAATTTATTATAGATACGCAGAAAAAACAAATCAACGAAAAAATATTTTGACTGCTACCGGGATCCGAACCCAGATCACCTAGCTTTCTTGATTTGATTTTTCTGCATGTGTTTCTAATTGATTAATAAATGTGGTTTTATATTTCACATAAATTTTTCTGAAAAATCGCAACTTCACAATAAGAATGTGTTTTTGAATATAATATATCGTCGCTGTAGGTATATATAAAAAATCATATGTGCCATTTGTATATTCTGAGATGAACGAATCAAGTTGTCAATTTTTCATATAAATAATGGAGATATATTTTAAAAAATGTTGCCATTCATCCGGAAAGTCTGCCTAGTAATTATTTAAAATAGGTATTTTTTATAAATCTTGTCTGTGCAATTATTTTATTCGTTTATCTCAGAATGTACCATATCGTCACATAGGATTAATTATATATATGTGTGTTGTATCAAATGTGTACAAAATTAAAAAAAAAAAAATTAAACGGTTAATTCTGACGAAGTAATTTGTACCTATCGCACCAGAAAAAATGGATTGCTCTAAAAATGGACAATACATGTTAATCAATTAATAAATGAGACCTACAGATAAGTTCGATATATAGGCGGAAAAGCACCAAGCTGATGTAGTGTAATGGTAACACACCTTCCCGGATCTGAGTTCGAATTCCGGTAGCAGTCAAAATATTTATTCGTTGATTTGATTTTTCTGCATGTCTTTCTATTAATTAATACATATGGTTTTAACATTTTATGTATTTGAAAGACAAAAAAAGTGATCACGATTAAAATAAACAAAAAAATATTCAAGTTTTCTGTTTATTTATCTATGACAAATAATTATTATATTTACATTTTGTTTGTAAATAAAATAATTAATAAATGCTCGGCAAGCGAATGGACATTCAATAGTTTTGATTCGCAATCATTGCTATACATTTTATTATTTTAAACAAATAACTAATGCAGGCAAAAAATTACAGCTGATTACTTAATAAGACGATGTGACTAGCTTTAGTACCCGGAATAGCCCGGGTTATTTTGTATAATAAATTTTTTGATTATATTACAATCATTTGACATACTAGGATATTGTGATGTGATCGGCTCGCTTAAAATATGTGTTGCTCAATACCTACCTAATTTTTTTTTTATTATTATTATTTTACCGTAATTCGCTGAAGAACAGGATTCATGCACAAATTGAAAGCCATAATAAATCAAGCCATCACAATTTCAAGTCTCAATATATTCGATTAAATTTTCTGTGTTTTTTAAAATAACCCCATTTTTAATCCTTTTACATGTTGAAAAATATAAAACAAAAAAATTTAATGAACTTTTCATAGTTACATATATATCGTGATGAAGACGTTTGACACTGAAAATATTCGCTATGACCTAAAAATTCTAGATCAAGCGATACAAATTTCTATACTATACGAAAAACACGATGACAGAGCGCACTGTTCAGACAAACATTATTTCCGCTATACAATTAAGACTACTAGACGTCAATGGCTAAGTAAACAATGTGGTTAGTATAACGATAGATACTTGTTTAAATTAATATTCTATTTGACTTAACCCATTCACAAAGTACGCAATAAACATTATTGCAATTCGCAATTCTCAACTCAAATTTATTATAATTTTTTTTTTAAGAAATTCATATAAGTGATAATTTTAGAAATAAATCTTTTATAATGATTTGAATTACCTACGTACATTTGAACTCGCGGAAAACGCTCGAACGACTTGAAACACCGTTGGTGACGTAATACGAAAAAACTGCTTCAAAACCGGGTCGTATTTATCAGTGTAGCTCATAAATTTAGTATATAACGAGTTTAAATAAGTTACTAACTTAAAACTCTTACTCATTAAAGAATATGTTTAGGAATGCCGACGTAACATACGAAACAAATCAGAGGGGGGGAAAGAGTAGGGTCCGAATACAGAGTTAATACTTAAGGATTTATAGGTTAAGGCATGCGTTTGAATCGTAATTTGCAGTACAAATTTATATTTTTAAGACATATTTTAATCTATAAATCGTTTAAGTATTCGGGTCTGGGAAATGGTAAATGTAAAATATAAATGTAAAAAAGAAACATGACATTGCTTTATCTTATGATGTGGTGTTTCGTTATCGCGAGATTTCATAACATTTCAAAGTTCAAATAAGCTAATAAAATCATTTTTTAATAGCATATTTTTTAATCACTGATTTAATAACAATTTAATGTTTAAAAACTTACAACATTTACAAATATTTATTATTGAAAAATTCTCGAGAACGCCATTTTGAATAATATTAGGTCCTTACATATGAAATTGACGTTTTACCGTACTGGCAAATTTGATCTCAAATATCTTCTCTTTGGTTAGGAATTCCAAATCCAAATTTTTACAGCTATTTACTCATGTATTTGTGTTTTGAAAATTATAATTCATTTGTTTTTTCCTCAATTATTTTTTTCTTTGCGAGACTCAGTTTACAAAATGAAAAACTTGAAATATCGCGTTATTTACGAGTACGAGTTCCACCGTGGCACCAGTGCTGCAGAAACGGCTCGAAGGATTAATGATGTGTATGGCGACGGTGCCGCAAAAGAAAACACAGTGCGTTTTTGGTTCAAACGTTTTCGTTCTGGAAATTTCGACCTGCAGAACAAGCCCCGTGGACGGCCGGAGACCAAAGTTGATAATGAAGAATTGAAGGCTATTGTGGACGCGGAATCCATCGCAAACCACATCCGAGTTAGCTACAGGCTGCGGTGTTAGTGATAAAACTGTTTTAATCCACTTGAAGCAAATTGGTAAGGTGAAAAAGCTTGAAAGGTGGGTACCTCACGAATTGAGTGAAGCAAATCAACAAACGCGAGTTACTTGTGAGCGTTTGGTGGACTAGTGCTGGTGTCGTTCACTACAGCTTTCTTAAATCTGGCCAGACTATTACGGAAGATGTCTATTGTCAGCAACTGCAAACCATGATGGAAAAGCTAGCTGCTAAACAACCGAGGCTGGTTAATCGCTCTAGGCCACTGCTGCTTCATGACAACGCTAGACCACACACTGCACAACAGACGGCTACCAAATTAGAGGAGCTTCAATTGGAATGTCTAAGACATCCACCGTACTCTCCGGACCTTGCCCCAACAGATTACCATTTTTTTCGAAATTTGGATAACTTCTTGCAAAGGAAAAAATTCAACTCCGATGGGGCAGTCCAAACCGCCTTCAAAGATTTTATTGATTCCCTTCCGAATGGTTTTTTTAGTAAAGGGATCGATGAACTACCTATGAGATGGCAAAAGTGCATAGATAGCAATGGTACATACTTTGATTAAATAAATATATTATAATAAAAAAAAATCGACTTTATGTTCCTCCCATACTAAACGTCAATTTCATATGTAAGGACCTAATATTAATTATCCAGGATTAACTTGATGATCCACCAATCACGGATATGATTCCTGTACAATATTGTGTGATAAAAATATGAACGTGATAGATTTCGTTGATCTTGGAACGCACCCACTCTATACTTGTGCAGTGATTTTACAACTCAGAAAACTTGTTAATTTATAACATAATTGTTTATTTTATTTTTTACGTTGTTTTTAATGTCACTACCATAAAAATTATCTAAAGAATTATTTTCCTAAAAAGTGTTTTACATTGTACTTAATGTGACATACATTACGACTTTCTATCAGAGTCATTAACGACCCATTGATAAACTATAGATACATATGTAAGGTGTCTCATAGCTAGTTGCAAAAACTTAGCAGTTGGATTTCTGCTTGATAATGAGTCGAAAATATTCAAGCAACCATGACCTAAATATCAATAGTTATGGAAATATGCAATATCAAAGTTTTTTCAATATTTCTGATTTTCAATATTTTTTTCTTGACTGATTTTTTGAAAAAATTGAACTATCAACACCGTAACTTATATCGATTGTGAAAAATTCATTCGCTTCAATAATACTCAAATAAAATGATAAAAAACTTTCTAAAAAATTATATTTCAAATTTTTGCAAAGATTTTATCATATTATTCGACTTGATAAGTTACTGTAATTAAAGTTCAAATTTTTGCAAAAAATATGTCCGAAGTACTTAAAAAAAAATGTAAACATCGACATTGCATGTCTCCATAACTATTTATTAGGTTATGATTGCTTGAAAATTTTTAACTCACTATTGAGGCAGGAATCCACCCGTAAATTTTTGCTACCAGCTATAGTTCTAGCTAGTAGGTTCTGTGGGTCCCTAAATGAAGAATTGTGATTTATTGAATAATATTTCACATATTTTTGTAGGTTGATTTATATTTTAAGGCAATACATTAATATTTATATTTTCTGATGTCAATCCATTTATTCATTTTTCTGCAGACAATTATATTTTTGATGTATAATTTCTATGTTAGGATATGATGGTTGAAAATGTGTCCAACTCGAAAGGACACACGGCGACGTATCATCTATACTATGAATGCGCTAAATCGCGCCGAGTAATGCGTTGTTTTTCCATTGCCAACTTCAAAAGTTAATCAAATCTAACATTTGAGTCACTCAAAGGCAAAATACATTGATATTTATATTTTCTTCCGTCAATTTTATTTTGTCTTTAGACGAGTATATTTTTGACGTTTAATTTCTGGGTTAGAATATAAATGGTTGAAAAAATGTCGAATTCGAACGCATATACAAGGCGAGGTATCATCTATATTATGATTGCTTAAAAAACGCAGATATAATGAAATCTTATGAAAAGCAGCAGGCAATTGACGATAACTAATTGCAGGCACTAATAGCAGCGCAACGGCCACTTACAGCCGCGTAGCGTCCAGTATATCCGCCCGCAGGGCCTAGCAGGAAGCAATCGTCGATACCGTTTCCTTTACTGCTAGTAACTTTATAATAAACAAATTATGAAATAAAACAATGAACTTTATTTTTTTTCCACTTATATTTGAGCGCTACATGTTTCGGAAACGTCCGTTTCCTTCATCAGGTGAATTAAGACTGATGTATGTGGGAGTGGTTGTCTGGTTTATAATATGCTAATGTCAAACGAAGAAAACAACTGAGAATTAATTCTTAAATCCTATTTTATTTTATGGGAATAACTGTAGGTTTGTAGGTTTATGTGCTAATTAAGGTGCGTTTATTCTAAGGTCACTTGATTTATCGATGCCACTCGCTTGATTTATTAACCGATATGATTTGATTTCTTTAAATGATATTGGAAATATCAACAAGTTAAGTAAACGTACAACGGATAAATTCAATTCTCAAACTATGTGTGAAAAATACGAGTCTATTGTATCTGGCCTAACTGGCCGGTTATACCAACCTGGGCCGGTCGAACTCCTAATATAGGAATTGATTCATTTAATTGAAGGATGAGTTTTTTTTTATCATTTTATCGCGTACGGGGGACGTCCACTTATGTCAAGATATAATCTATTTAGTGGATAAGATACTTAATGGGAAGAGAAGATGGAAGGCTATTGGCATTTAATCGGTGATCTTGAATCAGGATCACACAAATTATATTATTTTATTGATTGATTGTGAGCGTGAGAGCGAAACCATGTGTGTCAAATGAAAATTTCAAAACTTTAAGCACGTTCATCTATACACCATATTTAAACTGATATAAAAACTACCTTTTTGAAAACAAGTAATATTTTTTTGCCATTCTGTTGATACTAATAAGTGTGTACATATTTTTCATATAAATAATAAAGGTTGGATAGATTAAAAATTTTAGAAATTAGAAAAAGTATTGATAGCAAATAAAATATTAAAAATTTTCCTTTTAAATTTGTTTCCACCTTAGTTCTTAATTAGTTATTCAGCTCCCATATGTTTATTTTTGTTTTTGTTAATGTTTATACTTCTTTTGTAATTTTTAGTATACTTCGTATCCTAATAAAGGGACCATTGTCCTCGAAACATGTTAATAATTCAATAAAGCGTGGTTTATACAAAGTGTTTTTTTTTAAATTATTTAATTAATACAATTCAATAAAAATTCTTGGTGTATATAACATTTACATAATAAACGCACATTAAAATAGAAAATGTTTATTTTATATATTATATTAAAAATACATAAAATATTTTTAACAATATTTTTATATTAAGAACCCACTGGACTTGGTCCCCAGGGAGATGATTAATTAATTAAGGATAAATTAAAAAGTTTCACAGAGATGAATCTATTTGTGTATGATGATGGAAATTTCTTATACTATTATACAGAATATATATATATATATATATATATATAGATATATATATATATATATATATATGGTGTACATATTTTGTTCTTAGAAATGTTAGTATTAATTTCTTTGGGGGTAACCCGCGTCAAAATCTGGTCCTCAGAAGGATCATTCGTTAACCGACATTTCGCCTGAATCACAACAGGCTTGTTAATAAATTTCCGTCACGAGGGGCAGTGCGAGCACGTCCGTTCATATCGGAAGCTTACTACCAAGTGAGGTCTGGCGAGCCAAAATCTAAATTTGGGTACTTTGGTCATTATTAGCCTTTAATGGTTTTTGGGAATTTTGTATTGAATATTGGGTATTCAATACAAAAAACTCCTTGTGATGCGCTTTGCACTGGATGTTGTTACTATTGCGTCGATATTTATCTGTTCGGTGGATGTATTTAATTGTTTTTTGCGCGTGTATATATATATATATATATATAAAATGATTCATATCAAAGGTGCAGAAGAATCCTGCTTCGGAAAACTCCTAACTCGCCGCTACACCATCAAGTAAAAACAAAAAATACGTAAATACTGCTTCTACCTAAAAGAGTATTGATGAAAATAAAGATTTTTTTTAATTCATTTTTATTCTCGGATACAGAAGAAAAACGATGGGGTAGTAAAGTCATTGATTTGTAATGTTTTTATTAATTTGAAAATAGGACGCACAATAAAATTAATTCCTCCTGGGTTTTCTGTTGTCAATTGGATCGGAGCTTTTCGAAATGGACTATCTCCAATTTGTGGTACCGATGCTGTACGTGCGGTATCATTTGCACGCTATTGCACAAATTCAATTATCAAATTACTTTAGTTGGTGGGTGCACCACCACCACCCGCCCCATCCTCCGCCCTTGGCCGCGACCCACCCCCATCTAAAATACTTTTTGCAGACCTGTAAATGTCAAGTGGACAACTGTAACAAAATTAATATGTTTTATAACAAATTTGTAACATAAGACTTTTTTCAAACAAATATATTTAACAAAATGTTTTTTGTAAAAAAAAATCGTTTTGAGCATTCTATAGGTCGCCCTACTCAATCTTTGATTGTAATTTATATTAAATATCTTGATGTATGAAAATGATCTTTTATATATTTCCATCAATATTACTCCTTTAATTCGTATTGGTTCGTAGATTGTGGAATAGTAATGGAGCGCGAGTTCGGCGACGGACAGAAAATTGGCGGGGAGTCTGAAATTACGAAGTCTACAAATATATTGTACGCTTTGTTTTATTTTGTAAGTATTTTTATTAAAAAGTTATAAAATAAACTATTAATATATAATAATATTTTGTTGATGATCATCGTAAATAATTAAATATCTGTAACAAATCAAATTTTCTGAGTAAAAGGTAGTTAGATTTTTGATTATTATGTGCAAATAATAAGAGTAGATACATAATTAGTTTTTACTCTTTTTTGATTGGGGTTAATAAGGTTAATTGTTGTTAACTTCCTTAAATATTAAAAAAAAGGCCATAACGACCACCTTTTATTAATATGTTCAAAAATACGCCTGTATTTTAAAAAAAAACCACAATAAATACCACTTCTACATTGTCGCACCTTACACACCCCTTTAAATTTTGAAAGTTAAATAAGTATGTAAAACTTAAAAGAACAGTGTTTTTTTAGAAACGCCACATTCATTCCTAAAATATGAAAGACTTGCGTTACAACGAAAGCCGGAAATTACGCGCAGGGAGCTTGTTTGTATTCATTAATTGAAAACATCGATGTTCGGATATTATCGGTAAAGTCATAAGCCTCCTTACCTACAGGCTATTAAAAAAATATACTAACATACCATATAAGATTGACTGATAAATACGATGTTTTAAAATAATAACTTACTCGAAGTTGAAAATTAAATAACACTACAGAGCATACAGCAACAAACAGAGCGGCTGAGAAATATATTTTTTCAAAATCGAGTTCAGAGGCACACTGCGGAGGTTCTGTTACCAGTTTTTCAGTTATCAGTAAACACTATTCAGTATGGGGGATGGAGTTAAAATCTGTGTCCGGTATAAGAAAAATGAAAGTAATCTGAATGCAGTCGAGACGTGATCGAGAGTTCTACACGTGGCAAATCCATTCATGATAAAAACTAGAACGATAAAATCAGAATGTGAATAAAAAACTAATTTCAGCAGAGTAAGCAGGTGTTACAGTAAGAAAAAGTCGGTAACTGGTTAGGTCATAAAGAGCCTATTGAAGAGAAGGTTACTCTGATGGGAGTAATTTTAGAATCAGATCTCGTATATCTCCCGCGAGCAGCCCAATATCATCAGGTAAATCATCTTAGATACAGTACGATTAAAATCATGAACATTTGAGGAATATGCATGGGAATATATAAGAATGTGGATGGCGTAACAATTTTATTTTAGGGCAGATAAGTGTGGAGTTTTTTTATACTATACCTATGAATAGTTAAATGGTTAAAAAGTAGGATTGAATAGTTATGTACGTACCTCTGTTCTCCACTACCGGGATGAGCAGCCATTAATTAACCAGTCACCAATTATTCGATTCCTTAATTATTTAATATACACTAAATTCAAATATATTATTTGAGGGATATAGAAAAAAACTACCACTACGCTATTGATGAAATTAAGATTTTATAGCACGAGCGGAGATTAAAAATTGATTTGTTTTGATTAAATATTTCTAAAACATTTTTTAAAACAAGAATTTTCAGGATCAGTAATTAATTGTATAATATCCACCAACTACCTGGTTTCTATTATCGCCAATTGCATAGTGGTGGTTTTATCTCAATACACTTCATTTATGATCTAATGAAGATTCAGTGTATTAATCTTCCAGCTTCTGATTAATTTTTAAAAAATACGTGTTGCATCAATATTCTTACTACTTTTTAAACTAAACGCTTGTGTGCTATGAAAATACTATTATCTTGTTGGTATCCAGGATGAGGCTTGAACCATTGACTACTGGTTCAGTAGGCGAGAATCATAATCACTACACCAACAAGCTACTCGTACCACATATATTTTGTAAAACTATGTAGTGATTACGTATACCTACAACCTACTACATAGTTTCATAATATAACAAATATTTTGAAACAGTCTCCACGATGAGTGTAACTTCTAGAATGGCAGAATCTAGCAATAAAAATATCTGTGTAGAAAAACATATATTTCTCTATCGTATGTAAACAGTTTTACGTTGAGAATAACTACTATAAAAGAAAAACACGAATTTTAGTTAATCAGGGTAAAACGCTGTATAATATTGACTTTGCCAAATGCGGTAACACAATTGGGCTGAAGCAACCGTCCATACAAGGGGTGGTCACGTGACAGTCGCGTGCGCTAACCACACCGGCCCTTACTATGCAATTATGAATGTTATTGCAAGGTTTATTATGTTGCTAGATCGAGTTGTTCTCCAACAGTTTTGTAGACTCGCATAAACAAAAATAATAATGGAAAAGTATACACCATTGAAAAAACTCATCTTATAATACCTTTTGTAGTAAAATAAAATGAAGTTTCCCCAAATTTCCACATTAATATACAGAAAAACTTAAAAGTGAATAAAAAAAGCTTTCGATTAAATTGCTCCACATTGAAAATATTAAATGAAATGAAATACTTAGAAATCATATCACACAATAACTTAAAATGGAATGAGCAGATCAGCCCAACCGTTAATAGAAATTAAATTAATAGAAATTACAACTTTTTTTAAATCCGACACTTTCTGTCACAGGATATCTTAATTTCAGTTTACCACGCTATAATGCAAGCAAATCTCTAATACACTGTAGGTAACCAGCTGGAAAGTGGCATATAAAACAAATCTACTCGCGATTGAAATTGCAACGTGTCTAAAAAAATATTAAGAAAACAAATGGATTATCTAATAAACCTTATACTATAAAAAATGTTAAAATTTATTAATTTAACCCGGAGAGATAAAATACTGCCCTACTTAGCTAAAAGTCAGTAAATTCATACTTTTTGAAAAATGATTTTTTTGTGGTTTTATATACTTAAGGTCATAATTTACCTTTCTAGTAAGCTTGCTTACCATATATTTTATTTCATCAAATCATTATTTCATCAAACCATTATTTCATCAACATATTTTTAAAAATATGCATTTTTAATTTGCAGTATATCCATCTGAATCTGGGGTATGTAACATGTAGCTTATTTGCATATTTTTACCTGTATTAATTCAATATCCATTGACTAAGTGAAAAAAAAAACATTTGAATGAGAGACATTGCTCCATTCAGGTTTCCTTGATTTACTCGGTAATTTGTTTAATGGAGATACTGTTTTTTAGCTTAGTGGGGCAGAATAATTACAAATAGTACAAATAATTAAAGAAACACAATCATACTTTTATAACTGAAAATCACCTTCCACAAAAATGAATAATACAAAATTGTTATACCTCATTTGCGCAACAACATCATAAATATCGAGAGAGAGAAAAAAATTGACAGCCTTCCGGATAACATCAAAAATATTACAGAAAAGATGCTTTCAAAAAGCTATCGGAGACTTTTTATCGCTAATCCTACACAAAAATTAAGTAATTTCAGTGTACATAGGTACTCTTTTTCCAAAATAAGCACTCGCTTCTATAGAAGAGGTTATATCTACACTTAAGTGGTAATATAAATAAAAATATTATCTTCTTCTTCAAATGTAGCAAATTTATTTTGTGGTAACATAATTATAATTAATATAAATTAACTTTAAACCACTTATTTATTGAAAAAAATCAACATGTTTCGAAGCCAATGACTTCTTCATCAGGAAAACAAAAATAATATTTAAAAATCGAGTATAGATCAAAATATTAAAAAGTTATATATGGAAAAATAAATGTACCCATTAATAATTCCTTTACAGTAAGAAAAAATAAAAATGATACACATTCATTCATAAATACCCTAGTACTTTATAATTAATTTAATTGAAATCTTTCATCATAATAAAATGTACCTACTAATAGCAAGCGTTCTTATTTACATTCAAATAAGTACGACATATCATTGCGACCAAAAAATCTATAGAATCGTTTGAATAACCATTGTTACCACCCTTCAATACCAAATTAACATGATCTGAGGACTTTATTGCAGAAAACCGCATTGTTTCCTTGATTAGCCTTCTCAATATCACCCCAATCTTTATTGTTTACACAGCCAATCAAACGGTATTCATTATTCAAATATTTTCAAAAACAACTTCCGGTTCCCTACCAGTGAATAAATATATTGTCATGTATTCAAAGGCAGAAATTAAACATCGAATACCTAAATGAATCTTAGTGATTGAAAATATTTAAATTTTTTAATAATGATTTGTAAGAAACCTTGGATAATCGGTACTCTGAGACTCAGAAATTAAACGGATGTAAAAATTTGAATAAAAAACTCAATTATCAAGTAGTGTCTCTCTTCACTAACCTGATTCAAATATTAATGTCAGTTTGTCGCGCAGTATTTAAATCTACATATCTCGGAGACGATTGGTCAAAACTCCACAAAACTTGTCATTTTTACAGTAAATGGATGCAAGAGGGACAAAAAAACATAAAATGAATGATTTATCCCAAAGTTTATAAAATTTCTTAGAAATATTTTGAAAGAATTCGAGAATTTATTTATATCTCAGAATAAAAGTGGCTTAATGAGATTTGTTTATTTTATCTTATGTTTAATATATTTTTTTAAATAAGACTTAATTTTTTGGACGCGATATGTATACCTAAATGAGATATTTGCCTTCAGCAGCAAGGATTGAATGATCGATCCCAGTAGGGAGAGCATACGAGTTATCCTTAACTTAACGTAGTTTTTAAATATAAAAAATATTTCTTAATTTTTGTGAATACAAAAACATTTATTAATTATTATTAAAAACAATTATCAGCCCATATCATAGTAATTAAAGTCACAATGAAGACGCTCAAAATAATTACATACGATATTTACCAACACACAACAAGCACACTTAATAAGTGTTGATAAATTAATTTTAACACACACATTTAAAACCTTTTACTGTATTAATTCGGGTAGTTATTTGTATAAAATACCTTTGCTAAACAATTGTAAATGATTTCTTCAAAAAGAGCAAAACGATGTTGTGGTAATAACATTATTATACAACTATACCTAACAAAAACGCCAATCGAAAATGAGACAAAACGTTAAATTCATAATGATGGGACTATATATAGTTCCGCTTAGGTTTTCGGTTTTTAGTGTTCCCGTTTCCAGAGTGCGCGTAGGGGTGTTTTTTGTTTGTCATTAATACTTCATATGCACACTGGATGTGGCGTTGCGAGGCCTTTCATATAATATTCCGTGTACAAATATAGAAAGGCATAAAAGAAAAAAGGAAAAATGCTCTACGGATTACTCCTGGGCCTATGGATCGAAATGTGGATATTGTGTACTTCGAAATTGTATGATTTTTTTTGTTGCTAATAAAAGAAAAAATATTTAGCACCGTTTTTCAGACATGCAAGTTAGTGTTTCTTCAGTTGTTATTGTGAAACGACAAACGAAATCAGTTGAAAAGAATATATGTGGTTAATATGTTAAATAAATGGATCCTACCAAATTAACAGTGGCTTTCCATAAAAAATATACTTGATGTTAACAGCGGTAAAAAACAATTGAAAGTTAGGTTAGGTTAGATATAATACTTAATTTAAAAATTAACTAACTTTACATAAACACATTTATTTATATTATGGAACAGTTATGGTGCGTTCATCATAATAAAGATACACTGCCATCAAAACCGGTTAACATTAAAAATAGTCAATTTTGTTATAAAAAGTTTGAGATTTTTGAAATAAATGCTCATAAAAAAGCTTGATTCAAGGAATTATAGGAGGCTTACTTAATTACTTTCACTTAGAAATGGACGAAAATCACTTATGGATTCGTCTTAATTGCACAATATTCAAATAATATGCATAAAAATGTATTTTTTCAATAGGAAATCGATAAATTTTTTATCTTAATAATCAATATATGAGATGAAATATTTATATCTCATCCTTATGAAAAAATCATTTATTGTGGAAGTAAAAACAGACTAGAGAACGAAGTATTGTTCAAAATAAAACGCACGCAGGAGAGAAAAATAGAATATCCCGATCGCCATCGGAAAGCACTTTTCGGGTATTGAATGATTCGAAAAACAGCATTGTGGAAAAATTAATTCGCAAACGGAAGGCGGCGACCGGCAGTGGGATGGGGGTGTTTTAAAAAACTTTGGCGTTCCAAATAATAATGGAGCTTTTTGGCATTTTAAAAGCGGAAGAGAAAATTTGAATAGACTATGTTTTTTGTATGAGAGTTCGCGAACCGCCAAACTTTTGTGTCGGGATTTCCACCGAAAAAATGCTTTTGTTTCAGTCAAATGCCAAAAGCTTCGCGTTTTTTCCTCTGTTAGTTGATTTTAAAAGTCACCTAATGCGAAGCATAGAATTCGATGTATCAGAAAGGAGTATTGTGCTTTAATTGAATAATTCTTTGTGCCTTTGTTAAGCTTTTAAAGGTGATAAAATGCGATATTATAGCGACATTTCTCCAATCATTAATTACTACTGTGAGTAGAGTACTTACCTATCGATGATGACGGGATCTGAAGGTGTCTCATTCCTATTTCCACAACTTTTCTTATCACAACACCGACTGAAACAAAGAAAATAATATTTTTTAATTGATTAATTTAATATTTAATTATTAAAAAATATAAAAAATTGAACGAATAAATGAAAAGGGGGAAAAAAATAAAAAGCATTATTCTAAAATTACGTAGAGAAGTTGTAATATTTTTACTACATTACTAGCTTAAACCTTTTTCTTCGGATTTCATATATTTCTGTACATTATTGTAAATTTGCATAATCATTTCTGAATATTTAGTTTGTTTTTCTTCTGTGCCGCAAAAGTATTTTTTTACATTTGGAAATTGGAAATTTAATTCTGAGGGTTATAATATAAATTGTAATTTGTGATAATAACGCAAGTGTACTTTTAAAATTTTAGTTCTCAAAGAAAGTGGCACATAATGAGAGTAATATATTATATTACATTCGTTACTGATTGAAAGGTTCGTGAATAAAAAACGACGGTTTTACATTATTTGGTTGCATGAAGTCTGAATAATAAAGGGAGAATTTTTTTTAATACTAATGTTTGTATTTATGTGAAAGACGCGAATAATGTATGAATGTGAGAATAGTAAGCAAAAAGCTTCACAATATGTAACAAACTCTGTGGACCTTGGGATGGTGATAATTATTAGTTAAGACTAACAAACTTTCGTTAAGAATGAAAGATGATTAGGAAAACTATCTAATGATACCTAAATGTCGTTCAAACAACGTTTATATTTTTTGTCACCATTTGCATCTGAAATTCCTTTAGCATTCAGCTTCACCTCCAACATACTTTATAGCGACTTCTCAGCATGAACGCTTAGCATCCTACCCCTACAAATCTTCCCCTTGTCCTTCCCGCCCAGCCCCCGGGGGAGGAGCGAGCCCCGAGGGAGTCTGTCCTCTGCCTATTCACTCAATGTCTTTGCCCTTCGCGGAGGGTTGGCTGTAGGAAAGGGACGGAAGGCTCTTAGTGCCATAACAGGGAATACCAATCGACTGCGCGTAGTAAATCATAGTGGATAGGGGACAAGGAAGTGATCTTGGCAGGGCCTTTTAAACTGGTCTTTCCGTAACGAGAATAAATAAAAAAAATCTTTAAATTCATAATTTTAATCATTTCATTTTTATCAAATTATTTAATCAAATGATTTTTTATCAGAGATATGTATGGTAAAAAGTTTTTTTTTACAGATAGCTGCCAAAACATTTGGAGTGAGTCAATACAGTAAAACTAAATATTTCGAAAAAAAAAGGATTCTCCTCCATTTTTGGATTGATATACGAAAATTCATATTCTATTTATCTAATTCAGAAATTAACACACAGTTTTTTTGTGAAAAGTACTTGGAAATAATAAAGAGAGCGCCCGCAGATTAGGATTTTAATTCAACATCTTCCGTATCAAATTTATTGGTCATGTTTTTATACATACATGCATTACACGTTTTAGTTATTATATTTCTTTTAAATTCTTCTATAACTCAGCTTAGCTAGATATCAAATAAAAAAAAAATGGTTTTCAAGGTGTGTATTACATAGATAAGTGAAATTTTCTTTAATGCCATATATTCTGAACACTAAAATCTTTATATGCACATAAATAGTCCAAACATACATACCACATCATACACATTACTGATCTTAGAAAATACGCACTAAACACTTGCGCGGTTATTTTACATCTCATTCATTTATAATATAACTCTTTTTTTCTAAATTTCTTCTAATTTCTCGACCATATAAATGTATTCTGTAACATAATATTTTCGTAATTCTCATTAAACGTTTTGCATTTTACTTCAATATTATGATAGGAATATTTGACAGAATCATTTACGATTTGTTGATAGTCCGTATGTTTAAAAATAAAATAAAATAAAAATAAATAAATATCATACATATTTTAAGTGAAAATATATTCTTGGCAACATTTAACAGCCGTTGTAAGCAACGCGACCGTTTCAGGGTTAAGGAATAACATTTGTTAGGAAATCTAGATAAATTTGAAAGTTCCTGACTCGACGGAATACTGGCGATGTGAAGGCGCGGCCGAAAAGTTTCCCTCAGATATGATACCCTACCTTACCCGGGCCGTTACAGAGAATCCGATTCCTCCGTGTAGCGGCGCATATCAAAACTGTATTTTTCTATAATGTTCGGGAATTAAATATTCACACGCGTGTGCGGCCGAGATGACGCCCTGCATTAGTTATGGGATGGTCGGGCGGGGCGGTACAAAGTAATGGCTTCTAGAACAGACTTTTACGGTCGCCATCTTTACACTCAAATTGATCGCAAGCAATTAAAATGATTGCGTGTTTGTATTCGAATGATGTTTCGATGTTAAATTTATGGGTTCAATTACAAAACACTTGATTAAATGTATCCAGTACATAAAAGTGAATCAATATGATTGATGTTCACATCATTTATCTGATAAAATATTGAATGTACTCCAATGAAGTAGTAATGTCTTTATGAGTCGTATAAAATACTTGTATAGTATCTACTTTAATACATTGCTTGTATTTAAATTATCTTATAAGATTTTACAAATATTTAATATCATTCATTATAATTTAAATTATATAATTAAAGACATGTCAATGAATGAAAACAATTTTTATTACATATTCTATTGTCAAGTTGCAATTTTATAAAAAAGTTATGGAATTTCAAACAAATAACATAAAAAAAGTATTATTTTTAGATTTTAAAAAATAGAAGAAAGCCTGGCGTCACTTAAGGTAGATTTCTCAAAGACTTTTAGGATTCTTTGCAATACGAACTTAAAAGCTATTAAAAATGTACAATATAACTTTAGTAAACAACAGATATATTATTTACAAAAGACTTCATATGTAAATCCCTTATTTTTCGTAAAGGTAAGTGGTTAAAGATGGTGAAATTGGTTTACCGTAGATCTTCGGATTACGTACCTATCTCGGTTGGTACCAAATATTTTTTCGACGCAGAGATTTTTTTCTATAACACTCGATTTATTTGATTAATCTTATTTTATACACAATAAAATATCATTATGCCACACATTTTGATTTTTGCATTCAAATAATGTAGCAGCTTTGTAATCTCTCGCATCACATTCTCTTTCTGGGAAGAAACTAAAAAATATTGTTTCAACAATGATCATTATCGGCAAGTGCTCCATATTTTTTCACTTGTTTTGGAAGCGATTTATGTGCCTACTAGAAGATTTTTAATGCTAATTTGCACAATGCTTTGCGTAATCATATATAGTTGTACAGTAAACTAAACGGAATAAAGTTTTCGCTAATAAAATATGAAAACCGGTCGGAGGTTTCGAAAACAAAAATTATACTTAAGGCTAGACATAAATTTTCCAAATGTCAAATGACGGTGTATGGTGTCATTGAATCGAGATCTTTCAAGACGAGAACGACACGTTAACAAACCTAATATCAGATAAACATTGCACTAGCGCGTACATTTACGTATTCGTTCCAAGACCGAAAGGCTGTGAGGAAAAGAGACGAAAAGAGACAACCATATGGATTGCCGACGCTAAAATACACGGAAACACTCGAGAGCAGCTCGTGCTCCTGTATTTTTTGTCCGAATTCTTAATGTTTTAAATCTAGCATTAAAAAATACTATTTATTTTTCTCCGATATTTTATTTACTGTAATAAAATTAGTAAACAACCATTTTTCTTACATCACTGTTTAACTTAAAAATTATGTCGCATAAGCTCATTTAGTATTATTTTGGCTTTCGGCTGAAACGTCAAAATGCTTGTAATTTTAACTGAATTCTATTTATATTTGATATAAAATTTAAAAAACTACTACTATATTACTTATTTACTGTATTAAAAAAATAAAAAATCATTTTTCTTTAATTTAAAAATTATGTCTTTTAATTTAAGAATTTGACTTACAAATCATATGATACATTCTGTGAGGCCTTCAAGGTCACCAAATCGGATAGTGACGGACAAACTGACGCTGGTTTACAGTAGAATTATAGCCAAAAAAAGTAAATTCATATAAAACTAGTTAAAAAACTATCTTATATGCGATGAATCAATTGTTTTTGATAGTATATTCTTATAATAATTATAATTGATGTCAAATTTAGCACAGAAGAAGGTTTCATTGAGAAATTAGTTAATAGGAATAATCGGTCAAAGATACACGTCAGGCCCTCGCCACGACCCGCGGTGTTCTAAATTACAACGTCAGTCGTTGTTGGCACATTTCATACTTCAGATTTTTAATTTTTAAAAATTAGTTAACGTGTTTTTAATTAAAAAATAACAACATTTTCCGTTGCGCATGAAGTCTCAAAGAGCAGGGGTAAATACAATATCTTGTTTAAAATCATTTCTTTATATGGATAAAAAGCGTTTCAAAATCACCAAACGCAAATCTAATGACGTAAAAATTTGTTGCAAATTTAAAGATTTATTACTTTGTTAATATTTACCAATTCTTAATGCAAACTCATAAGAAAACATACTTTGCGTACATAAAAATATTCAGAAAAATTAATCCCGCCTAAAATATCAAAAACGAATTTTTTGGCCTCGGCCTATCGATTAATACCTTTTTATATTTTTTAATTACTGTAAATAAAGTCAATTTTTAATTAAAGTAAGTAATGTCCAGTTTATTACTTTTATATAAGAACAAAGGTTTTATCTAGGTTATCGCTCATAAAAATGCAGTCTAACATATACATTATGATATAAATGAATAATAAAAACACTCACTTTCGTAAAAAAAACACCGAAATATGCATTTGCAGTGAATGTGCCGCCTTAAGACCGCCCAGGTTGCGTTATTGTTATTAAATTTGCTGTTTAACTGTGTTTCGCTTTGATAATATTATATTTTGACACATCCCAAATCAAGAATAACAATGTTAGAAGTGAGTAAAACATTTTTTTATGCATTACCATCCATCTTTCTCTATTATGATGACAGAGCAAAAACGATGCGTGGTTGCTTCTGGCATTTCATGAACCGATTGACAATATTGCCGTCCCCTTCAGGGCCGGCCGCGGCGCAATGTTACGGCCTTTTTGAGGATATATAATTTTGGCACAAAATATTTTCCATTCGATTAATTACAATTCTGCCAGGATTCTTCTGAACGCGGTGGACAATGCAGGTAAATTAATCGTGTACAAGGAAAAGATTCTTGTGTGTGTTTTTCTGTGATGGAAAAGTTAACGCCAATTCACGACACGGTGACTATAGTTTGTAGTTACTCCCATATGCCCAAAGATATAAATTCCAGTTAAAAAAAGTAACATATAGAAACTGTTAAATATTTAAAAATATAATAAACAATTATACTACAGTGTGTTCAAATGAATTTACTACATAAATGTGTATCCTATATTATATCATAATCTTTACTTAGGGCTATTTTTTTTCTTATAATAAATATTATAACAAAATAGTAAAAGAGATTACGTACAGAATCCATCATAATATGACAATAATATGGAGCCTCCATTACCTTTTAGAATAATTTACAGCACTCTTGTATTATGTATAACATTCGGGAGTCTATAAACACCCGGAACAGCCTAGAAGCCACGGAAATCTTCTCGTGCGACTTCTATGTGCGAGAAAAGAATGTTCAACGATCGATAAATAAAGTGTTCCCAGCGATAATAATGTGTTCATATACGAGTTATATATTGCGAAATCGTGTAATTTAAAGAGCAACATTAAGATTAATTCGTGTTAAGTCACCTTGTCAACTTATTAAAATAATTATTCACTAATTAATAAATCGCTATTTAATTCCGAGTGTTTTCATTTGTTTCCCATGACAACATGTAATATTAATTGTATTGTTATATGGACTGAATATGCATCTCATAGAAAATCTAATTAATGTTGTGTGTAAATGTATGAGGCGTTAAACAAAGATACAGCGCGGAGCAAATGAACACGAAATTACAATATTCAGTCATAAAAAATAAGATGCAGTTACATATATGGAAACGAAATACTTTTTTTTATTCTTCTCGTTTCATTTTAATTGCAACGCGTTTCGCCTTGTGAAGACGAAATTGTGAAGTGAACCAATCGGCGTATTTATTGCTAATGCCCCAATAAGGCGAAACGGGTCTCAATTAATTTAAGCGAATAGAATAAAAACACTCATTATGGAGTAGTACAAACTTACCACGCAATCTAAATTTAAGCAATTAAAGTCATCAAATTTATCATACTATTGATGGATTTCGCGAACCATATCATTGAGAGTAATCATTTTTTTCATTCATGTACTATTTAACTTCTCCATTCCGTCGCGTGTTAAGGGCAATAAAATGTATAGTTTTGAAGGATTGGAAATTAAAAAAAAATTAACTCTGGTATAAATTTACTTAATAACATTACTTTCATTAATTCTTCTCCACTTCTCTCAATATTCCCGTTACAACCACAACCACCCTTACACTAGTAATTTCGGCTCATTTTTCCAGTACTTAACCATTGTTTATTTTTAACTTGATTATTCAACAGAACAGAAGCATTCTAAAAATTATTTATTTAAAAAGTAGTCAGTTTGATACTTCACCTGTCGTTGAGAAATTCTGATTTGCTCGAAACTGGTTGTAACAAATAAAATAATTTTTGAAGAATTTATAATTTAATATTTTTATTAATTTAAAGCTTATCATATTTCATATGAATGAAACCAATAACCTAGATTAATAAAATTTTTAGTTAGTTTCTAATAACACTGATGCATTATTGTTTTAATTATAATGAAATATTATATATTGTTTTATTTTATTATATTGTTTTAATTATAATGATTATAAGTGAAATTTCAACTGCAGCCAGGCAGTTGCTTGGGTAGCGCCACCCTCGAGCCGGCCCTAGTCATATTACACAGCATTATAGGTATTTTGATCGTTGATGTCATATGTTTGAACATACCTGCACATGACTTCGTGTGTGAGCAGGACCCGGCACATCTCGGGGTTCTTGTCTTGCCCCTCGTACATGATTGGCTGAAAAGATAAAGAATAGAGAAATGTTAAATACATCCAATGATTAATGGTTCTTTAAACCTTCGATAGCAAACAACATGGCGAATAGCGTTTTTCCCTGAATCAAAGTTGGGGCTAGGCTATTGTTATTTGGTCGGGATTTTTCAAAAGCGCTTTATTTGTAGAAGTAAACTATGTTTTTACTTTACCAAGAATAAGGAATTCGGGCAGTTTATCTGTTTTATATCCAGGGAGAGAGGAAAATATCGCCTATGTTACCTTTCGGGTCCTAAGAATAAGTAGGCAAAATTTTGTTCAGATCGGTCGAATTGGTCGAAAATACGAGTATATCAGAAAAATGGGGGGGGGGGGGTAAAGGGGGTGAAAGGATATGTAATTTGAGTCAGATCAGTCGAACGGTACAGATTAATATATATCATCATCCTCATCATCATCTTCTTCCCCTTGTCCAAGTAGGGTCGGGGGCCTAAAAACTCAACAAGGTGCTTCCGTGATCCCCTGTCTTGCGCTGTTTCTGCTCAAGTCGACCAGTCCAGAACCCATTCTGTTTTCAAATACAGCCTGGACTCTTGATCTCACTCTCTCCATCAGGATACAAATTTGATGGCCATACATTAATTAGGGGTACGTAACTAATAATTAGATCGAAAGAAGAAATCAAAGCATTAGTTTAATTAGTTTCTAATGAGTATAACTCACTGGGTTGGCAAAATTTATTAAAGAGTTAAGATTATTACTACGGCCGTTGGACATATTTATGTGTTAAATAAAACGATATTTTATGCGAACCATATGTTTCGCTGATAAGCAAATATCGACGTTTCGCTGAAGTCTTATCCAGTGTCATCAGGAGAGCGTCCTATCATCGTTGGAGGTAGGGGCTGAACTGATTATTTCTTTCGATGTCGTAAATTATATGCACTTTGTTGTGGAGTGTTCACTTCTTCTACGATAGAGGTCGCTAAATAAATTTATTCAATTTTGGCAAAAAAGCTCGACTTTATTGAAATTTTGATAATGGTAAAATATTTTCCAATGCTAATTAAAAAAATTAAATACATAATTTTTTTTTAAAAAATCGACTGTCTAAGTTCTTATCTATATCACTCAACCCTACTGGATCCGAAAGATGAATTGAATAAAATGACTGTCGTAAAAGTGATTTCAACTGTTGGGCGTAAGGCGTCATCTGTAGGAGTATGGCGAGGCTTCGTCTGTGTCTGTGCTTCGTGCCAATGGAGCGCCATCTGTGTATTGTGTCTAGTGTGGCACACCTCGCCTCCTCCCAGGTGTACCTCGTAAAACGTAATTACACTTTACTCAGATCATTAAATGGTTGGGCAACTCGCCGCCAGGGTTCCGCAGGCGACCGTTAAGCGGCCAAGCAGAGTCAAGCGATATAGCGAACGATATTATTCATCAATTTAATTATTTTTCTTAAATACTTTTACGCAGTTTGTCAGTTATTTTTCAAGTGAAGTTTTTTATTTTGAAATGTTTTAATCTAAAGATGGAAAGATATTTAAGTAAAAAATATCGCGATATATTGTGAAAATTACTCAAAAGGAAGTTGTCGACAATAGTAATTTGAGCTTTAAAATATAATGCTCAAATGTTTGAAAGTGAAATCTGGTATTGGTAAAGTAAATAATTTACAAAAATGGAATGAAAAAAACGGAGGTGTTTCTTCTTCAAGGCCTATATTGATTCTAATACACCAAACAATGTTCAAAGAACACCAGATGGCACCCTCCTACGATTCCACAAATCATTAGAGTGCCATCCGCTAGATGGTGCTCCAACAATGAGTGTTCCATGAAGTTAAGACAGAACAAATAAGGTGCGAATAAAAATTTATTTTCAATGTAGTGGCATAGTTTGGGTATGGAAGACATACGAGAGAAGAAAGGACGGTAAGAAATATATATGGTTAGAGTGATCAATGCAACATGAACAGGCGATGTCCGCAAAAGACCTTCGGAGTACCAGATAATGGAAAACGACTCTGTTAGAAGTTTCATAAACAACCAGCATGCATGAGTAGATAAACATATACAGAAGAAGACAGAAGACTTTGGTTACCTACTCTTGCGGAAACGCAGTTTGATGATTTAGTTTATTTATTAAATTTAAAAATTGAAGTTGAAAGCTTATACTTTGAATGATTGAAACAACTGATATATTTAAAATACATAAAAGATTAAGTTTTTTTACAATACACGCTCATATTTGTTGATCTTACTTAATGACAATGTAAATATTCCTGGTCCTTTGTCATATGGCCTAATCTGACATTGAGTAGTTTTGTTTACAATGCCTGGATAAAGATGCTTATTAGTTAGCGGCTTTATTATTATGTAGGGTGGATACCTACCTATGCTGAAGGTCAAGTTGCATAATATTTGCATGAATATGTATTTTGATGAACCACATACAAACTTCGTCGTAAAAAATCTCTAATGCCCGTTTATTTTATTTCTATGTAAGAAGCATAGAAATTCTAATAAAATCAAAAACTTTTTCTATCAATCAATCAATCATTAATCACTAATCAAGAAGTACCAGTAATGTATAGGTTGGGGTGTATAGTGTTGTGAATATAGTAGTGTACCTGACGAAGAGACAGTACGTCTCGAAACCGGTAGACCGTAAATCTGGTAGTGGTCTTTACTAAGTTTACTAACATTCTATTATTATGTCTAACCACAAAGTTAATGCTTTAAATATTAATAATATTAATAATATGATTTCGTTATATTAACAATACTACAATAAGCAAATAATAATGCGAATGCAAATCATTGTTTTTTTTTTAAATTATTTCGATTACTACAAATATTTTTTATCCTTAATAGAATAAATACTAAGCCACATCCACATGACAACAAATCTTCCCTTATTTAACGACTCTCCTTAACAAAACATCGCCAGGAACGTTCCCCTCGTGATAAAGGATTATGTCTCTTATTAAAGGTAATCCTTGCGATAGATTTTTCCCTGTTTAATTGAATATGTAATGGAATGGCTTAGTGGCCTTTGTATCGAGAGATATTCGGGGATTCCCGGAGACTTAGTGGCCAAACAAGGGGCGCTGGTGGGGCAATATGCTCACTTCTGTACTTACAGATGGCTTATTTAAAATAAATGCAGAGAGGGCGCCGACGCGAGGAGTGATGGCGGCGCATATGGGTTGCAGAACATTTGGATAAGTATCATTTAATGGTTGAAATCACATTGGCTTAGAGGAATATTTAAAAATCTTTATAATCATAATAAATATTTTTATAAATGACGTTAAAAATTTTGTGAAATAATAACATTCTGGTTAGAGAAACGTATGTCGTTTAATGAAGGTATTTTAATTATAGATATTTTGAGGTTTTTTTATTAACAGGGGGAAAATGGATTATAATATGACATCAGCCATTCAGAATCAAACATAATAATTTCGCTGTCTGTCCGTCCGTCTATGTGTCTGTCCTCGTAACTTAGTGTAACGTCCGTAATTTAGTTTGAATTCACAGCAAAAAATGGCACCAAACTCGAACCGGCCGTTTCACGCATGTTGATATGGCCGCCATTCCGTTGAGCGCCAAAAAGATGCTATAAATATATACTAGGGCTTAGAAAAGGCGCGAATCAATGTTCCATTATTTTTGGCGGGTGGCAGCTAGTTTAGTAGTAACAACCAACTAGAACCATATTTTTAAATAACGCATAGGAAGTAAATTTGTATGTAAATAATTTAAAATGGAATGTTGACTTTATAAAAACTATTTTGTTACGGTGACATGTCCTGAAAAGTATGATGATTTTATAATATTTTTCCATTCCGCAGGATTTTAGAATGCAACCAAGCAAATATAATACACATTTACATCAAGAGGAAGGAGTTGGGGTTGTTGAAAGAGAGGGACAGAGTGTATGTTTAATGCAAGGTTCTTAAATTTGGTTTAGATCGGCTAAAGGGTTTAGGATTGTATAGAAAATAAACAGACAGTCAGAGAGATAAACATTAAACTTTATAATACAAATATACATTATGATCCAATGTATATTTGTGTTCTTTTACTCGTCTACCTATCGGCTGACAGATTTTATGCCACATTTTTTAATAATCACAATTTTTTGATAATCATTAGATGTATACTCGGTAGAAATATTGTACATGCATTAGTTGTTTTACATCGACGTTTATTTTAATAATATAACAAACTAACGACCTCGCAATTTCCCAGAGGGGTATGCAGACAGGGTAGAACACCACACTATTTTGTCCTGGCACACATTTTTGGTCTCATTCATGCACTTTCATACATCTTCTCATGCACACTCTTCTGTTTTTGCTGCCTTCAACACCACCTCAAATTTTCTTTACCATCCTTTCCTCGCTCATCCCTTACACATAGCAGAAGTCAACAAAAATATTTTCCACACACAAGTATAAGCAACCGTCGAGACCGCAGAACCTAAATTCGTTTTTTTTTTTTGCCAGTTCATGGCTTGGTTTCCATACATTAGTGTTGGTACCAGAACTTCATTATTTGCCGCTAGTCTCGCTTTTTTTGACAGGCTTTGATTTGTTGTTCTAAGTGGAATTATTGGTCATATTTGTATTCAAAACACAATTCACTTTATTTGTTTCAATAAATATACGCTATGACATAATATTTTTTCTTGACGATTGAGATAAGCTTCAATACCGTGGCTTAAACAGAAATTAAACTTACAAATTTCGCTTAAAAAAGGGCGGTTTAAAAGAATAAATTTTGATTTAAAACGGAAACTCTCTCAGACATTTACGACGTAATAAATTTGATCATATTCAAATCCGATATGCAGTGATTCTTTAACAATTTCAGTTTGTCTTGCGCCGTAAAGTTAAACCCAATTTTCTACAAGAGAAAGTATCAAACAAATTGCGTGCGTTGCAAGCTACGCGGATGGGAGACGAAGAAAAATTGCCGGGCGAAGACGCGAGCGGGGAAACTAAGTTAGCCCCGGTGATTTACAAGAAAAGCGCTCCAGGGTCTGCAGCCTGCGAGGCTGTAATAATATGCTTTTACAAATCTCTGTGTAACAAGCTGCTTTATCAGATCGCGTTGACGGCGCACATTGATTTATTCAGTTACATTTCAAATTGATAGCAAGTACAATGTAATATATATTATTAGCATATTAATATATCTCAATAATATATATTATTAGCATATTAATATATCTCAACTTCAGATTTTTCAATTTGTCAAATTCATACTACTCTAGCCAACTTAAGCAGCAGAAATGCGAATGCTTAGATGGTTGATGGTTTGTGGTCATATAATGAGAGGCGAAAAATACTCCATCCTTCAGCTCGTCATGAAGGGGAAGATTGAGGGTCGCAGAGGGGTCGGAAGGAGGCGGCATTCCTGGCTTCGAAACATCCGAGAGTGGACCGGGATAAGAAGCGTGGAAGAGCTGTTCCGCACTGCCCTGGACAGGGAAACTTTCTCCCAGATGATCGCCGACGTCGGGGGGACCCGACAGGGCACATGAAGAAGAAGGTGGTTGACAGGAGTAACGCTAAAAGATAGGATTTAAAGTTTACCACGCGGTAAAGCAGTCATCGACAATCATCCAGAGGAAGACCAAAGAACTCCTTCATGACTCAATGTTCCAAAATTCTACAGAGAAACGGTCTGGATGTAAGCGATACCCAGAACCGAAGAAGATACAGCCTAAGAACGAGAAGGACCAATCCCAAGAGGCAATGAGTTGGAACAGTGCAAAGAAGAAGAAGAAGAAGATGATATGTAATATCGTTATCGTCGTGCCACAAACAAAACGGCGTCCACTCTTACAACATGTCTTAATACTTTAAGTATATATTTATATCATATGTAGGTATGTATGTATGTATGTATGTATATGTATTCATTTGTAAATGATCATGCATGCAGATATTATTTACATATAAAATGTGTATTGTTATAAAGATTTCTATAAGATTCTTATTTTATTGTAATAGGTGTAAACCTTAGAAATAAAAAAAAATAAAAAAATATAACAGAATTAATGTCCAACATAAATTTACGTAGCTTTTAAGCAATATCCAACTGATGTTTTTTTTTTTTTTTTTTTAACTTTTGTTGTTTTAGTAAGAATATTATTTTCGACCTAAGTATCTAGTTATTTCATTTTAATTTATTTCTCTGCAAGTACACTTGTGCGGTAGTTGGACCTGAGGATTTAAAAAAAGCAATTTGTGCATCAATCTTATACAAAGGTTAAAAAACAATTATAATGATAATATTAAAAGCAGTATAGTAAAAATCTTACTTAAAATAATCCTTATAAACATATTTTTGGCTCTACTTATTCCAAATTAGCATAAGTATAAATAACATAACAATTCAATGATTTATTTTATAACTTAATCATTTAGTAAAGTAATATTTTTCTGTATGACAAATTCATGCTCTCTCTCTCAATCTAATCTAGATTGAGTAGTTTCGCTGCTCTTCGGTAAAATCAGCATTGTGTATCATTGAAAACATTAACACAAAGCGACAGACTTATCGTTAATTATGTTCTAGCTCATCCTTTCGCGACCAAAAATTAGTTGTATTTTGATGAATTTTGAATGAATATTAATGAGTATTTTATACATTGACAATATCTGAACTGATGATACTATAATTAAGTGAATTTTTACGGAAATTTAATAAAAAAATAATATTAAAGTTTTAATTGTAAACAAATAGTTTGAATCCATTTTAGAATAATGTTAGGAGACCACGCGGGATTTGTATGTTTATGATTAATGCGTAATGATTTCATAACCGATTTGATGACTGCATATTTTTGTCACGTTGAATAAATATCTATTATGCTCTGTTATTGAATTATTGTAAATAAAATAATGATTAAGGGCTCTTACAATCACGAAGCATCAAAAAATATATGCAAATTATTTTTATTGACGTAACTATTGCAGATACAAAATCATTGATAGTTTATTATTATTATTAATTATTATTATTAATTATTATTATTGTTATTATTATTTATTAATTATAGTTTTATCGCCATTGTTTACTTAAATATTGGTTAGTATTTTTCATAAACAAATTACTTTGAAAATTTCAAAATGGAGGACGCCATGGAACTCCGTGACGCGCACAACCGGTGGAGTCGCCAGGATTTGAGGTATATAGGATAATTTAGAGGTTTAATATTTTATGGTTAAATGATCTTTGATGTAGTAAATCACAAAATATTTTTTGGTACCAAACGAAATCAGTTTGAATTTAATGAACATTTTTTCCTAAGAAATCGTGGTTAAAAATTCATAATTCAAATTATTATTTTCAAAATAATCTAAACGCTAAATGCTATGAATTTTTATTGGCATTATTTTTTAATTTTTTTTATTGGCAGTTAGATTTATTCATATAATAACTGATTTACATAAAGATTCATGCACATACACTGACCTACTGGAAGAGCACTGTTTGCTATAACACAGTAAAATCATCAAAGTGTAGTATTTACTTTGCTGCCAAGACCCTCAGTAACAATTATACAAGGTAATATATTTTTGTAAACACTATACAATATTGTCATCTATAAATGTGAAAACCAAAATAAATGAAAAATTATTATTATTATTACTTTCATTTTTTTAATAATAATTATTATTATTATTACGAAAATAGTTTTTGAGATATTTTTTCCGTCATTCTGAAGACAGTAGTTTCGAGAATAAATTTATTTTATTTTCAATCGCAAAAGAATAATGAAATTCGATAAAAAATTAGCCTACTAAGCTAGCTTTGAATTTCTATAACTCTGATAATTTTCGGAAATTTTTGAATGAGTGATAACTCAAATTATTCTTATCAAATTATCACCGTTAAATAAATTGAAATTACATCAATGGTTGAAATCACGAGCACGCATATACAAAATGCAAAAAAAATTTTTTTAAATGTTTAATGTTACTCAAACATAAAGAAGCCGATAAGGCTGACGCGGCAAATGTCAGTCGCGCCGCAGTTTCCCGCAAACAGATACGGAAAAGTGAAGGTGTTCGTCCTCGACCGCCCGCCCGCCCCCAGAAGCCGCAAGCGTCTCTAACAAATCAAATTAGCAGCCAATGTGTTTTCACGCCTTCCTTAGACGGCGTCGCGCCGCCCTGAGAGGCGTAATTCCATTCTAAAAAGGATTTCATCGTGTGTGAGCAACGATTTAAAATGTGATTCTTGGCTTTCAAATAAAATGACAAATATTCGATGCGGCTCAATGCGTTCATTTAATATATTATTACGATCATAATTATGTAACTAGATATTTGTTATACTCCATTAATTTTGCCATGTGTAATTGCATTAAATTAATAACATATAAATTAAATTACCTTTTAGATAAATAACAAATATCCTCATTGATTTCTATTTTAACTTATTTTGTAAGTGTTATTTTACGGTTTCTCAAATTTATATTATATACACAGAATCTTATCATAGGCTCAATTTACATTTGAATTTGAGTTGTATTTTTATTACCGCTACATACGAAGCGAGTTAAACATTACAAAACTTCCAAAATTTGATGGATGTGGTAGTCTATCATGGGTGGAATTAGTGAACGTTACATTGTGTAAAGTGTATCACGTAAGCCAGCCGTACGATAGCTCTTAAGCCCTATGAACACCCAAAAAAAATATATATTCCTTTATAAAAAAATATCATCGTTTCTATGATTGATTTATGATGTTTCTTCTATGGGTAAATACAGTATAGTGTTCTTGAAAAAAAAAAGATATCCCACCCCAAAATTAATTATTTGTCTAGTAAATAAAAATATTTTTCAATCATTTACACGTTACAAAATACTTATTAATTATTATCGATGAATAAATATTGTAGTCTCATTCCAAAGTGTTAATATATATATTTATATTCATAACTACTATAGGTATTAATGAATGAAGTTCACGAAAGAATGATATGAACTAAGATAAATATAGTTTAAAGAATTACCGTTCTATGTATGTTGGAAACTATACTACATAAACTACAGCATTACACTTTTTAAATTTTTGAAATAAAGTTTTTTGTTTTTTTTTTTATAGTATATTTTGTCATATAATATGTCCATTATATAAAAATATTCATTTAATACCAAATATCAAAAATCTAATGCGTGATGCAGAGAAAATTCATACTTTCATCCGAGATATTATATCATCAATATAAATTATATATCACTTTCCTTTCAAATATCCCTAAGCGCGACATACAAAACGACATGAACAATATCGTGTTTAAATATATATATATATATTTAAATTAATTTATTTGGTAAATGTACAAACTTAAGAGCGGCTGTATTCAATATGATATAATTAATTCACATTTATATTACACGCTTACCCACTTTTAAATGAGAATTTAATTCTCGCGTTTAAAAGTGGGGGGCATTGTCGTATATGTATTGTATATCTATTTTTAATGTAATCATTAGTGTAAGACATTAGATTAAAGTAAGTAAGATATACCTAAATAAAGAAACGTTACATTAAGTTTTATTTTTTTTATTAAAAAAAAAGTTTAATTCTCATCGTCATTTTATTTGAGATTGGCAAAGCAGAAGCTGATCGAGGGAAGCTATATATTTGCATTCGTATCGCCTGGATCCATCGCTGATCAAACAAAATGCACAAGGCCACGTGGCGGGCCCGCGCCAGATAATGCGGGACTCCGTTTGCACAAAGGTTGCGGGCGCCCTTTCACAAGATACGCCTCGCGCTAAATAGGATTGACTGAAGGATACATTAAAAATATCGCCTAAGAACAACTGTAAATATTGGGGAGTTTTTGAGAACGTATATCATAAACAAAGCGATCAATCCAAAGGATATTTTTGAAGTCTGAAGATCGTTATCACTGATGAATGAAAAATAAATAGCTAGGAATATTAAAATGTGTGAATTATTTTTAAATGCCAAAATTAACGAACCTCGTGTGTTTAAAAGTCTATTTACAAAAGTTTAATTTCTTAATTTTGAACCCTGTTTTGTCGAAATGTTTTTTCGTTGGTGAACATCACATTTTTTAACTGTAACACAATTCCGATAATTATTCAAGAAACTTTTTAAATGTTTCAGGCTGTGGACAAAACCCAGTTCATCATGGTTAATCAACTATTTTTTTATATCATAGTGTCCATTGCATATTATCCTAAATTTCCTAGGTTACTACTAGGTAATAGATACCACTAGGTACTAGATACTACTAGGTACTAGATACTAGGTAATAGTCGACATTTCACAGCTGAAAATCAACAAGAGTAAACCGAAACTAGTTCGTGGTAACAAATATAGCTTCACTTCATAAGATCCCCATGACACCTTTCAATTTTCGATTAAACAAAAATAAAGCAGTAAAAATATTGAAGTGTCGCAATGTAAGTATATATTTTTTGACCAAGGACAAAATTTAAATATCCCTGTGCTATATTTATTATTCGATCTTTATTATTCCACTTTTTTTTTAAAATAAAAATAAAAATTACTAATCACTCCGTGAGAAGAGAAAAGTCCGTATCAAATAGTGGACCAACCTGACACAATGTGAACGTAGCTAATGTTAAGATAATGACTAGATCGAAAAAGAGATCCACGAAATATCAGATCGACTAATAATTAACTGAATAAAAATAAACTATATAACTAAAAAATGTCAGAAACAATGATTTATAATTAAACGCTTCAATATTTTCAGTAATAAATATATATATTTTTGTAGAATCTTTACAATTCTTGTAAAAACTAATTTATTTAGCTCAATGAATTGAAAAAAAATTGAGAATAGTTTGACTGAACGAAAAGTTCAGCAAACGAATACATCAACCAGATCATTTACTGAATCATAAACACGTGATCAAAATTGAGCCATTTTGTAAACAAATGCCCGTCTGCACTGTAATCGGGGCTATCTAATACCGATATCACTGACATTATATCGAAGCTTTGGCGTACGGATATCACGTATATAACACGCGAGTACATTGTGTATACAGACATATACGTATGCTGTAGCTGTACCATATAATGTAACGGCTCCATATTTTACGGAGGGCCTGGTTTACTGTTGGAGTTAAATTAATATTTTAGTTAAACGACATTATTTATACCAATAGTTTGTTTATCGAAAGGAGTGGTGACCGTGGGAAATAAAGTCATTGGTACCCTGAATGCTGCATGCCAAAAAGAATATGTCACACGGAGCAAGACGCGCGATTTATAACGATGCCAACACCAATGTATGAAAGTTCTGCTGGGAATCGCTAAAAAAAGAAAGAGCGTACATGGACTGAATGGGGTAGCTTTAGCGGTAGGTATGTGGACAATATTTGTATGTAATAGTGACTGTAGTAGATTTTAATAAAGTAACCCATAAAAACCAAGTTTTTATTACACTCCCTTTCTCATTTACTAGCTGAAACATTTTTTTTCGCTTAACCTACGCGCTGGGCTTCGGTCGGGCGACGCTACGAAAGAGAGTAATAAAAAATTTCCAAAAATCCAAAGTTATACGATAATCAGGTTTCGCGTCTACCAGATATTTTCATACAACTTAATAAGTTGTATGAAAAAACCATTCAAAATTTGAAAAATCCAAAAATTTATTAATTTTTTTTAACGAAAATTTGAGAGATCTTCTTTATCGTCGCCACGAGTCTGCTTGCAAAGTTTCAGCTCGATTGGATCACGGGAAAGGGCTTGTAAATGGATCCAAAGTTTTTTCGTCAGACAAGAAGACAAGCAGACGTCACGAGTTAATATAAAGGGAGTAAAAAAAAAATAAGGAAGCATTGTGGTGGTTTGATTTAGAACGTATGACCGATGGTAAATAAAATAGAGTGAAGAAAAGAAATTATAATAGTTAATGTAATAATGACTGTAGCGTAGTAGATTTAAAAAATATAGGATCGCTGTTATGGTTTCTTTTGGTAAATAAAATATATAGGACGGATGGTAAATAAAATGTGAAGGCATCAGATATAGAGGTTGTTTGTAAAAGACCTGGCGTATACAAGATACAACGTATATTCCCGTATACGTTGTATCTTGTATCCTGATGAAGAGATCAATGACCCCAATACATATTGATTATTCAATAAATAGTGGTTTTATATAAAGTATTTTATTTTTTTTTATAAAATATTTAAGTTAAAATAATAATAATGCATCTCAGGCAAGCATAGGCAGTAATTTAATTTCCGAGAAGACATCAATATAAAACAAATAAAAAATAAATAAATAACTTTTTAAAGTTTTTGTTTTCCCATAAGCAAGATATTAATTTATTATTAATAGTCATTAACGTTCTTAAAGTAATAAAAAACCTGATTACATTGTTTTAAAGTAGGTAAATAATGTGCAAAACATGAAAGTAACATAATATAATGTGATTTTAATACAGTTTAATAAATAATGTTAGCTTAATAATTAATATTATATACAATTAATACAGTTAAGTATCAAACTGCATTCGTATAACTGAACTTTCAATAGAAAATTCAAAGGGTGTTCTAACAGTAACGTGTATCATATATCTAATATAACGTTATCTAGATACATTATATTAATGAAGCATTTTAGACAATAAAAACTTGTGACATATTTTGGTCAATTATACGTTTTTACCTACGAGTATACTCAAATTTAAACACGTTCCATATATCCTTGCCGTTGCCTACACAAAATATTACATTTCTATCACATGTCATAATTCAACAAGATTATTTAATCGCAAAAGCTTGAATATTTTCAGGAACTCAGATTGTGCACCTAAAAATGATTTAGTAGAAATTAAAAATTATTTAACCAATAATTCTTATATTCTGTTGAAAAGAAATGTCATTAATATTTTTAAATTACTCATATGTTTTGTTAATTAAAAAAATGTTTAGTAATATGTATACATATATAATGTTTAAAACTCATTCAAAATCGACAACTTACATATCCTTACTTGTGGAGATTATCATGTTTTACTTAATTTTTTAAAATAATTATTTATTTATTTGTAATTTTTACGGAATCAGTAATTAAGCAGCTTTAAATTCATTTCACTTATTTAAATTTCATACGGACACTCGATTTACGTCTATTTTTATATTTGCTTTTTGTTTGTTTTTTATTGTATTGTATGTAATGTTCATAACGACCAATTAATGATATGAATAATGAATTCAATTCAATTTAAATAAATAAATATAATATATATCAAGATATATATTACAGATGTCTCATAGATGCGAAGCTATTTTTTTACATGAAAATTTTACAAAAAAAATCTATTTTTTTACATGAAAAAGTATGGATGTTTATTAGGTGTTCATAGGGCTTATGACCTATCGTACGGCTGGCTTAAGTGATCACTTTATACTTTATACAATGTAACGACCAATTCTACTTGTGATAGACTACCATATCCATCCAATGTTGTATATATGTTTTGCTTGCACATTTTACTCCTTATTCATTTATAGTGTGTATGTTTATGTAATACTGAAATCGAAATATTTTTCTACGACATATTTGTGGAATTGAGTGTCTTCGGAACTCCGCCATGGTCGGTCCCAAGCCCGGACGAGAAAGGAGGAGGGTTATTAAGTTAGGCTAGCCACCTGCCTGGGGTAAAACAAATATGCGCTCACAGTCCAGAAAACTCAGCCTCGGAACATGAACGGAGCTGAAATAAGACCTCGGCTCGGAACCGATAAGATGGAGGGATAGCTGGACATCATCATCCCAGGAGGCGTAGTTTTCTGTGTCACAGATCAACAGATCTACCAAAAGAAAAATAATAAAAAGTGTCTTCGGAGTAGATTTTATGCGGCTCGACTTAAAACGAGGCATACAGAGCAGTGAAATCTGGTAAATAGCATCACATTGTTTATTTAGAGTTGCCTCCGCTGAGCGCCGCGATACTTTATTAGGAGTTTTAGTGCCGGGGCATCATTTTACACCAGAGCCCCGTACAACAAGCGCCAGGGGTGGGGGTAATATATCGCTGAAGAGAATTTATGTTAAACGCAACAAATATTACAGGAGCCATAAGCTTACAGGTCTGCACACAGATTTATGGAGGTTTTATGGCGCGGAACGGGGTAAACTTGCGATATAATGTGATAATTTGTTATCGCTTCAAGCACTTAACGGAGTCAACTATTAAAAAATAACAATAAACGTCTACTTGCCTGCATAAAGAGAATAAAATCACTACCGTGGCTGTTTTTACATTATTTAACTATTTTTTTTTTCAGATCAATCCAAATACCAGGAAAAGATATACATAGATACCTTATGATAATAATAAATTTTTCGTTAACAAAAATTCTAAGTAAAAATTCTAGGAAATTGTCGTGCTTGTTAGTGGTCTAGTTATTAAGACAGTCGCCTAGTCGCGGTTATAATCCAAGAAATTAGTCCTAATTCCTGTACCTAAACGCATAAATAAAAATTTAATTAAACATTATTAACGTTTTGATCCAATAAAAAATATCATTTTAACTATAAATTTGATCAATTTTATTTGATAAACTCATATATTTTACAATGTTTCTAGAAATTCTTTTTAAAATCTTCTACCGTAAGGCTAGAATATTTATTAATGATAGTTGATCATCATCAATAAATATTCAATCCAAATAATAATATGTCAATTATATACAACGATTTTTTCTAAATATACGATCTCCAAAGTAGCTAGCGCGTTAAATAAGGTCCTAGAGTTACTGTTCTGAGATTTATGTTCATTTCCTCGGTTAAGAAATAACCCAAAAGATTTCAACTACGAACAACAATAACGCCGTGAAGGAAAGGATGTTCATATTAACAAAATACAGACACATGTGACGTCTTAGTTTCAACGGGCAGTTAGCCGGGTGGTGGGTGTGTATATTCATCGTTATTGCCTGTATGAAAGAAGAGTCCCTACATCTAGAGCCGTAAAAGGAAATTTACGTGTACGGCATAACCCTTCGCCGCAGTTAGTCTAACAAGAAGCCTTCTCATGGCTTACTCTTTCCTCCACGATCAGGGGCGTCGCGAAACGTTGACATTTACTCACAAATAATTTCGGCAAAAAAAAAAATTTTTTCGTATATAAAACACCGTGTCATTACTAATGAATAATCAATCTTTCTTCTACAAAAATTTCAGCTTTTTGATTTTTAATATATATTTAAATAGCTCTATCTAAAAATCTATTGTACAATAAATGTTTAGAAAATGAAAAAATTCCCGAAGCTTGGCACAACGCAGAAGTTAAACTGTTATTTAAAAAGGGAGATAGTGACAATTTAGAAAACTATCGCCCAATCAGCCTACTTTCACACCTATGCAAACTACTCACAAAAATTGTCACAAACAGATTAATCGATAAATTGATCGAAAAAAATCGAAAATGCATGAATCGACTCAAGATATAAGAGACTGATTAAATACATATACAAAAATGCAACCATGAGCGTGACAATACAAAAAGAATACACAAAGACAGAAAACTTCAAAATCGAAAAAGGTGTACGACAAGGTGATATACTATCTCACCAAAACTCTTTACACTTGCCTTGGAAGACATTTTCAAAAACCAAGATTGGGAAAATAAAGGAAAATAAAAAGCACCTATCTGAGCCACCTCAGGTTTGCAGACCATATAGTGATTTTTAGCAATAATTGGAAACTATGATCAGAGAATTGCATGAAGCATCGAAAGCAACGGGTTTGGAAAAGAACATACAAAAAACAAAAATTTTAACCACATCTAAACGTAAATTCACAATAAACAATTGGAAAAAGAAACAGTTGATGAATAAGTGTACCTTGGTCATAAGATAAAGCTGGAAAAAGAAAACCAAACAGCAGAACTACAAAGAAGAATAAGTGTGGGCTGGGCAGCATTTGGTAAATTGGTTTGAAAATAAAAAAATCCCAGTATGCCTGAAAAAAAAATGTTCGATACATCAATCCTACCGATGTCGAGATATTGCCTAGAAACAGCAACACTAACAGAAAAAAGCATACACAAATTAAAGTATGCACAGCGGGCCATGGAAAGGCAGATAGATGCTCGGCGTGAGCCTTCGAGATAAAATCAGAAATGAAGAGACAAGACGCCGAACAAAAGTTGCCGACATTATGGACCGTATTGCGAAACTAAAATGGCAGTGGACTGGACATATGGCTCGAAAGGAGGATATTACATGGGCACCCAGAATCCTACAGTGGAGGCCCTGGACGAAAAGTAGAAACGTCGGAAGACGTTTCTATTTTTCATCCAGGACGCTGGACTATGTCATCAGACCACCTTTTGGGAGGCAAGCAGGAAGAACCTGGATGCAAAGGAGGAGAAACAGAGATGAGTGGAGGAAAATGCAAAAGGCAGTGGAGGGGAAAAGGCTGAGGAATAAGAAAGAAGAAAATTTAAATAGCACAAATATAAAAATTAAATAATTCGACCTCAGAGATAAATACATAGGTCTTTTATAATTAAATTAGATTTTTCCGTGAAAATGAACGTATGTATGGACACTTTTATGTGTATATTACAGTAGAATAAATGTATGTAATAAAGATGTAATTTAAATAAAAAATTTGAACATTTTAATTACCTGGCGTGGCCTAAATAATAATTCTAACAAAATAATAAACCTTATAAAATAAATTATATGCCGGTCAATATCATGTTCAATAAGTTTATGATTTAAGATAAAAAAAAGAAGTCTCACAGAGACGAAACTATTTATATGAAAAACGTGTATGAAGTCTTTTTGTAGAATGGCCCAGGGCTTACGACCGGTATGAGCTGGCTTAAGTGAACACTACACAATGCAACGTTCACCAATTCTATAGTAAGAACATCTAGACATTATCGAAGTTTTGAAAATTCTATAGCTATACGTACGTTCCACATCAAAAAACCTTTCGTTTATTTGAAGCAACTATGCTAGAGATATCTGTATTCTTTTCCCGTGAACTATTTAGTATACCTACATATTTCAAGCTGGTAATGATACCTTAGAATCATCTATAATTTATCTGAATTAATTAAACATCAATCTGGGTAAAAAATCCAGCACCTGTGTTCTCAGAACATACCTACATATAAAAATATTGGTAAGTTTAAGATTGTTTTACTTTTCTTAGAATGCATGTCGTGACTTCTCCTTTTTTTTAAATTTGTAAACAAAACTATGCTATGAAAATTGGCGAAACATGTTTGTCTCCCAAGATGAAACCCATGACGTGATCTTAAAATATGCTCGTTGCATTAAATTTAATCAAAAGGCGAAAATATTTTTTGTCGGTAACTTTTATCAGTTTCTCGTACGCCAATGGCGGTGAGAAGCGAACAGGCCATAAGCGTCCCGTGAACCGCGACTGTGCTATACCCAATTAACAGGGATTTATGGCTACCAAATAATTAACTCAAAGGCATCTTCTTCTTCTTACATCTTCAGCTTAACTTCACACAGCGGCGGGAAGCTGCCTGCCCCACTTGAAACTTTTACGAGCAAGGTCGTTACGCGTAGGTACGTGTTTGGAAAAAAACTGTAAGTAATCTACTTTATATTTCTGGCGGTATTTTATAGTAGCTTACATAATTTTATTACTTTTTTATGAATCAGTAAATGATTTTTTTTAAATTAGAAATAAGCTTACAAGTAAGGAGGAACACGATTTTTAAAGATCAAAGCTGATTATATATCAATGTATTTATTTTGTCCCATACATATCACATGAATGCATATATTATCAACGTACATATTCTCTCATTAATCATTCTGATATTTTAAAATGTATTGTTTTAAAGCAAAATTTAAATAATCCAATGGTTTCAATATATTGAATTTTCAATTCGATGTCGATATTTTGTAGGATATTTTTAGATTATCATATGATATATTAATATATAAAGGTATATAAGAAGTCCTCGTAGCCTAATGGGCATGCCGCTGGCTTCCTGTACCGAGGATTCCGGGTTCTATTTCAGGTGAGATTACAATACGTCCGTGTGATTTGCTCAAGCCTAGAGTATTTTTGTAACGTGTTTTATTACAGTAATTGGGCTCAATGGCCTATTGCAGCTTAACAAAAATTTACTCTCCACTATACTATCTAGATTTGTATTTATTGTTGTAATAGTTGTAACTCGTAAAAAGTGACTAAGTTTATATGTCAGTTCCTAAAGTATAAATATTTATTTAGTAATAAGGTATTTAAAAATAGGCAGTTACAGATAGACACAGCGAAATAATTATTATTGAGATGCAAACTTATGTAGACAATAGCTTCAGATATATAGGTTTTTATTGAAAGCCATACAGATTAGCCGCGCAAATATAATATCTGTAAAATATGTTAGAATGTTGCTTTTTATACGAAAGTCTTGACTGCCAAAATATTATTGATTAAAAACAAGATATGGTATGTACACTGCATACCTAACGTACACAAATTCCCTTCATTCCCTAATTCGAAAACTGTTTAAACATCATTACGTATTCCTTATCAAACAGACTTCCCGCCATAAGGGCTGTTTTGTGAATCGGGAGGAAATAACAACACAATCAGCTGAGCGCTGATTGGTCCACGGGGTGGGAGGGAGGTCACGTGACTACCACGCGGCTGACACGTGACAGATTGTCATCGGTAATAAAGTATCCTACTAAAATGCGCGAAAAAATCGACACAACTCTGTAACCGCTGATGTTGTCTGGATTAATTTAAAATTTTCTTTTGATTACATTGTCTTTGAATATAATTTATACCAAGGAATAAATTAAATTTTTAGACCCTTAATAAAAGGGGCATGATAGTAAGCAATAAATTATTAAAATAAAAAAAATTAACATTACATTTTTTTATTATCTGTTACAATTAAAAATAAATTACTCGTAGAGGGACGTCTTAAATGTTTTATATAAATTATGATTTATTGATTTATGAAAAAAACACAAGGTTATAATTTGGGCACTAAATATAGTTTAATATCAAGAGATAAAGCTTTTTCTAGTTTTATTTGCTAAAATTCATGTAGGTACCTACATTCGTGAATCTTATGAAGAAAATGAAAAAATAATTGGAGAGGAATAACAGGGTGAAAAAACCACAGAAAACTACAGAGATGAACCAAACTAGTTCTTTAGTCACAGCGGAAGAATTTCCCCCCTCGCGTATGTGTAAAACACATTTATATTGGAGTACTTGTTCCTGTAAACAAACTAAACCCCCTAGTAAACAAAATATATTTTAAAATATTATACTTTTAAATATTAGTTTAATCTTTTCGTTATTGTTTCAAAATCAACAAGATCGTAATATATTTTTAAATGACGTGGTGCCAAATTATGAACAAGGAATTTATCTTATTTCATGTCTCTTTATTTTGGTAGTGTTGATGAAAAGTTATCAGAGAATTGCATGCTTAACGTGTAATTTACGTACTTTAAACACAAATATATATTTTTTAATAGTCAAATTTAAATGTTTCTTACCTGTTTCGTTACCGAGTCAATCAGCCTTACGAAGATGTCCTGTTCTTGTCGCATACCTGTGGAATAAAAATAATATTTCGGTGTCAATTTGAAACAATGCACACAAAACATACTGTAGACATGTAGTCATATGTACAAAAGTCAACTCTGAAAATAAAATTTTGTTAGAATCTGTGGCGAAATTAAAAATGACATAGAATTTGACAGCCGTGTAGTGTTTATATTTATATTTCAAAACCCTTTAATATATTTTATCACTTGTCAAATGTGAATATTTCTATGGTTATTTTGTTTAGATCAGTTTAATACTATTATATATAATGAGGTCTTCCATGACGGTCAGCGGTATTGGATAAAATTCTTAATTTAGAATTTTTCCTTATAGTAAATAAAAAATTTCAGCTGTATCACTGTCTATAAACTTTTTAAACTGTTGGAATTAACGCGGCATTAACTAAATTTAGATTCAATTTGGCAAAATTTTATCTTTATGATCAAATGAGACTATACTTCTACTTTTTTGAAAATAGTATTTAATTAACATGTTTTGAATTTTATTTTTAAAAATATTAAAGTTTCCTTCATGTCTTTCAATAACTACAACCGGGTTCATTTGAATAATAATACAAATATTATTATAGTTTTACTACTTTATTTCTGCTATTTTTATCAAAATCCATCTTCGACTTCTAAACATCTTTCATCATTTTACATATTTTTAATGGCGATACAGTTTCCTAATATAATATTTTTATAGGTTGGTACCTACGTGTATTACTTCTCATTTTCTTAATGTCTAAGCAGGACTCAGTGAACAGGATAGCATAAGCAGGACAAAGCGAATAATTTAATTTAATTATTTTAGTAATTTAATTTAACCTAATAGTATTTGTTTAGATGACATAAATATTGTAGATAAGATATTTATATGTTCCGTACTTATTATGTTATGATCTTAATCTTGAACAGCGTTTATTTTTCTGGTTCTAAAATATTCAGAAAGTCACTTAAATCAATTAAATTAAATTATATACATCCCCATGTAATCTGTATCAGCGGATATTATATATTCAATATCTTTGTTAGAACTTTTACCAGGTATGACCATTTTCAAAAAAAAATCAATATTTATACTAAAATTTGATATAAGGAATGTTTAAATAATAAATTATATTAAAATAAAAAAGTTAAAATATCGAAAAAAATCAGATTATTGCATAACGCTGATTTAAATCACACTTAAATCACAATTTTATATGGCTGGGGGTGTAGCAAAATCGTGGAGCTCTTAGACTGTCAAAAGATGCAAGGATTTATACTCGACTTCATAATTTTAATTTCAAACAGATTCTTATGTAAATCCTGGTACCAGTAAAAGAGAAAATAAAAGGTGTTTATGAGAGGTGAGAGAACAAGAATGAGAGAATTAAAAAAATTACATAAATTTCTATCACGCTATTTTAATAGTTTTCGTGACATATGTAAGTAGAGTATCCCCTGAATAAACATATTCTATGCATGGTTTACTGATTAAGATGGTCATCTATTCGATGTCGTTCCAATGGTCGCTGGTTCGAGCCTAAACCTATAGATAAGATAGCTAGTCCTATTTTCATATAACAAGCGTTTAACTTAGTTTAAAATGTCAAAATTATTAGATATCGTAAGATGTGAGATGTATTCCTTGTACGCATCTCTTTTTTAAAAAAAAATAAAAAACAAAAATAAATATATAACTTTGTTTAGCTACACCCGATATACAGACTCTGCACAGGAAAGAACACCGAAGCTAGAAAAGTGTTCATGAAAACTCTACCAGTCATCCCATTTGTCTCATTTACCGCGCGGCCCCCCTGTGTACCCAGAATGAGAGCACAATTTGTTAACAGGTTAAAATTACACGACACGACATTTATTTTGCACCACCGTGTTGTGTACCAGTCGCGCACAACAGACGAGCTTCATATCGGAAGTCTGTCGTTTTGGGCGTTCGCAATCAGATGATGTTGCCATTTATTTTATGAATGTTCACGACGATTGGACGGACCGTGTTATCGTGAATTTGAAGAATTATCGTTTTATGTAAACATATCAGGGCAATACCGATCACATGAACATTTACACATTCACTAAAATTTTACGTCAATATTAACTTGTTGATATATTAATTAATTGTTGATATATTAATTAACTTGTTGATATATTAATTTTTGGACATAATAATATATGAGTACAAAAGTAAAGGCAGCAATATTTAAAAAAATGTTTTTAATGCAGTCGCCGATTACACTTACGAAATCATGTTTCCTATAAATTTATAAGCTATGTTTCCTATAAAATCTTGAATTCAGTACATTATAAATTAGTAGTCCTTGCTTTTATACCCCACATATTATACAGGTAAATACATACCTAAACACAATGAAACCGTAATTGATGAATTGAAGATTTACACAATATTCGTAAGTCTTTTTTTATTTTAATTATTTTTAAACAATTTATAAAGCTAATAAATTTCAATAAAAAAATAAATAACTCATTACCAACGGCGACATCTGTACTGGTTAATCTAAATGACAAATATGTGGCGGCACAGGTGATGGTTATGAGGATACAACTCACATATGAAACAAGGTGTGCAAGTTAAACTTCCAAAAGTTTGATAGATGTGGTAGTCTGTCGTGGATGGTGAACGAACGTTATATTGTGATCGCTTAAGCCAGCCGTACGATAGGTTGTAAGCCCTATAAACACTCAAAAACACGTTCGACAAAATAAAAAATAACTTTGCCTCTATGAGACATCTATAATATATTTCTTGAAAGACTTTGAATGGGTTCGGTAAATATATATCAAGGGTAGAAAAACAAGAGGGCCTTAACGATTATTTTGAACTTCACAGGAGAGCAAAATAAAGTTCTGCCAATCTGATTTTGTCTATGTTTATTTTATAATTAAACGTTTTCCATATTTGTTAATCCAAAACGCATATGGAAATCGTTTAATAATCAAAGAAATATTGACAAAATCAGATTGACAAAACATTATTTTGCTCTCCTGTAAAGTTTGAGATAATCACTAACGCCCTTTTGGATTTCTTCCCTCGATTTAATTCATGTTATTACATTAATTATGGTGAATTTCTTGAAAAAGAAAAAGAAATTGAAGAAAAATTCTCGAATAAAAATACTATTTAAAATAAACATAATTAATGTAATATTAAAACCCTCGCAATACAAAATGAACACAGACAAATAAAGACGCATGGCTGGTAAATAATATAATAGCGCAAAAGTGTATTTACATAGCCGATAAGAAGAGCGCAAAAAACTCCCCAAGGACTCCTCTGAAGAAATACAAGGCGGTACAGGCGTGTCTAGTATTTACCTGTGCCGCTATGACCCGTTGCGGTGCTACGTAGATACACCTCTGGCGCGCTACGCCGTAGAGGCACTTGCATATCGCATCGCCGGTGTACATTTGGTACATTACATTTTCCACGAGTAAATGTTAAACGTGTTTCTATTGGTATCAATTTGTAATGTATTGGGTGGGATGCGATGGCATGGATATATGTAGATGTGTAATATATGTTATAATGTGTTCAATAAAATGCCAATATACAACGTTCCGATTGTATTTGGGAAGATTAAAAAAGTTATTTGAATAAAATAAGCTTTTTAATAAGTCCTTTGTTTAAATTATTTGTTTAATTTTAATAAATGATTAAACTACTACGAAGTTATTCCAGAAAGTACTTTTTGGCTAATTACAATTTAATGTTTTTGTTGTTATAAACAAAAGTGCTTTTTTTTTTAATATTACATACAGTTTTATAACTTTTTTTTCTGGTTCATTAAAACTATAAAAATACATAAATTTTATCACTGTATCTCTACAAAAAAGACTTACTTTTATGCTTGGAGAGAGATTTTCTTGTGTAAAAGTTGCACGAATTGCAGTAAATTACCGCAATAAATTATAACAAAAAAAAAACGGCATTATATTTTTATATGAATATTTAATTTCATAAGTTTATAAAGAAAACTCAGCTCACCCAAAACCTTCTTAATTTTAAAATAAGCCACTTGATATCGGACCTGGCTCCGATATCATGAGAATAAAACACAGCGTAAAAGTGAGAGAGTATATAAAAGTGTCAGGAAAACTGCATTAGATTTTTTTTTAATTAATTAAAAATTTTCAAAAAATGGCGGCGCAGAATTAACATAACTTTTTTTTTTTTGATTGATCAACGATTATAAATAACGCGATCGCGGAGTTGAGCTCTATCGTCAATGACGCGAGTTCGCCAAGCCCCATCGAATATGAAATACACACCAAAACACATACTCAGTTAAACATCAAGTACGAATTCCCCATCTTATATTGCACACTTACACTAAAGCGCTCAATGCTACATTTCGTAACGCGAAAGCTACGAATTTTATTTTTATACATCAAATTTAAATGTTATATGCTTAAAGCATCGTGAAACAGTTTGACTTGCATGTTTATAGCGAGAAATGGGTAATACAATTTGATATTCCGACGGTAACAGGTAGTTTCATGTTTGAATATTAAAATGGTTTCTCCGAAAAGAGTCATTCAGTTTAGTTAAAGGTAAAGTAAATTGTTATGAATGTTTATAAATAACCTGTAAGAATATTACAAAGCATTAAGGTGAATGGGTTCAAATCTGTTTCATGAATACTGAAATTAAACACCTTATGGATTAATTTTATAACACACTTATATGTTCTTTAATAACTTTGCGATTTTTAAATTACGCTTGAAATAAAAATTTTGAACGTATACCCTCATCGTAGGGATTTCCAACTTGCGGTGATTAGGAGGTTTGGATATTCGGGGATTTTGATAGCTATGCTGGTGACGTAGGCTGGTGATCAGAAGGGCCTTCCAGATAGCCTTACAGATTATAGATGAGGAATCAGACTTAGAGAGATCCAGTGCAGCTTTACTTGATAGTATTGAGTTAATGCGGAGAAGAGTGACTCTGGTAAGGGATGTTTTTGCAAGCGATCATAATAACACATTTATCGAACCGGTTTTAATACTGCTATAATGAAGACAAAAGGGAAACCTCATTACCCGTACTCAGGATAGTCATGATTTGGCTGATGATTTATGGATCGAGAAGAAAAAGACATTTAAAGATCGCTATAAATTTCAAAACAAGATTTCACTCATATTTAAAAAAAATTACGTTCTGCTAGGAGTATAAATATTTTTTTAAGTATGTTTGTCTGAATGCTGTAGAAATACGGTCACTTAAGCACGTGTGTGCAAAACAACGTATGAAATATTAGTAGAAAATGAATGTTTGGATAAGTACATAAGTTGTTTATTTAGGAAGTATTTTTGATAGAATAAGGGAGACTGAGAAAGATATCGACGGTGACAGCAGGGAATAAAATATACGATGTTTTGAATGCAATAATTTTTAATATAAATATATCTACAGAGGCGGGAGTGATAGCGGCGGCGGCGATTAGAATTCAGCTACCAACATGGAAGTGAAACCATTAGCAGGCAGAGGAGGAACTAAAATATACTGAATGAAATTACTTAGATGCATTTGTGGCAAATTCTAGTGTAAAGCTAAAATTCACATAAAGAAGGGTCACTTCAATAGTTTGGGTGTATTGAGCGAAGAACGAGAACAAATATTTAAAAAGATATATGATGTAAGTGTTGATGGCGCCAGAAAGAGAGGGCGACCGCGGAAGATGTGGCATGACCATATTAACAATATACTAGAAGATGGTCCTGTTAGAAGCCTCCAAGAAAAATCGTCCAGGTTTAATGTCAATGCAAAGATAAGTGTGGATGAGGCTAAAGTTTTGTATCAGGATAGAAGAATGTGGCACTCTATATTATCTGTCTATCCCCACGGAAAAACGACGTGATGATAAGTAAATTATTTCTTCCTTTAAAAATCATAACTAACCCGTTTTAATACCTTCTGACATTTAACTAATTCAAACCAAATAATATAACCTTGCTAAGGTTTACCCCTTTTATGAACAAACAGGTGACTGGATAACAAGTATGAATATTCTATAATGGTTAGCAAAGGGTTTCTGAGGTAGTCCACAACGATGAGACCCTTCTTTTATGACCACATCGGACATAATCAATGCTAATAATTAATAATTTAGAGTATTTAGTAATTTTCCATTATATTTTTATGCACAAGATACATAACATTACAAAGGAGATGTTCAATAATGGTGAATTGAAAATTATTATGTAATAAATAATTTTTCATGTATATACATACATATTATGCAAAGCAATAACTTGTTAGACGTTTAATAATTAATAAAAAATTACTAACTAACTAACTCGAACTATCATGCAGTTTACAAAAGGGGTAGGCAGTGAGAATAGAATGCCACACTCTTCTGTAATGGTACCACTTTTGCCTTGACCTCTTTCATACGTTGAAACTTTTAACAGGGTCATTCTTCAATATTTTTTGTTTATCTGGTCATACCAGGTCTTCAGCGGACGCCCTCTGATCCTGCTGCCTTCAACACCAACCTCATAACTCTTCTACTATCTATCTACTAAGCTACTATTACCATTACATTATCATTAAATTTCCCTTTCTATCGTACAAAGTTTTTCCACACATACGCCAAAGCGACCACATTCAGACTACATTTACTATTTTCAGGCTTCACTTCCATACATCAGAGTTGGCACTTGAACTCTATTATGAACTCCTAGTCGTACTTACTTTGACAGATTCGTACTGCAATAATTGAGTTTAATATTGCCCTCATGTGGCGAAGGATATTCTTTCGAAGTCGGTTGGTAGTTTACTAGAAGAATATTTGGAGGCAATAAACATTTAAAATGTATGTATAAGAATACGCTACAACGTCGCGATCATGTTTCCCCTAGCAACGAAAAACTGTCAATGTGCGTCTCATTTGAAACTGAGTGCAAAATGCTTAATTAATATTTTTCCTCTATTCTTTCAACACCCTCCCTACATTTACGATGTGTAAATGTTGAAAAGCATCTAGACACGCAAACGACACATAACTCAAGATTCCAAGACATTCTCCCAACCATTCCTCAACCATAATAATTACCAACACTGTAAATGTTGCACATTGCATACGTAGTTAGTTTTAACTAACTGACAGATAAATAAAAACCTACACCCTGTTCTGATTCACTATTCTCGCTCTATCCACATTAATACACTTAATACAGGTCCATCTGGCAGTATCCGGTTTACCTGGCATGCCAAGTCGTCCGCGGATGCATGCTGCCGGACAACTGCTCGACAAGCCATTAGCAGAAAAAAAATTTAAATATAAAATACGCGTTTGCGCAATTACTAAAGCGTGCGTAAGTTTTTCAACTGTTAAAACCGTCAAACTGATAAATTTAAATTTAAAACAGAATTTTTAAGAATATTTTTTCCTAGTGAGTTACCTAAGAACAATTAATTTTATACCAAACTTAGATGTTTTTTCCAATATTTTGATGTGTAACTATTATAAAATAGTTTGGATTTTAAATTTTATTTATAAATAACAATTTTGAGAAATAGTTAACCCTCTAGAATAAAATAGACTTGAAATACCTACAGTTTAATATTGATCAGTTTTATATTTTAAACAGTGGTGAAAAAAATACCGATGCTTTTGCAAGAATATACGAATAACTTTTAAAAATGAAATATTTTTTTGTCGGGAAGTTGGGCTATCAGATAGTTGTTGGCTTTTAGGAAGACGACTTGTCGGGCAGTCAGCATGTCGGACAAATGACTGTCTGACAATCGGTTTTCGGGAAGTTGACCCAAATCCCATCGACACTCGCGTCTTACCGTTCTTTCCCCATTCATTCGTTTTACATGACCAAAGTACCTAAGCGATTTCCAAATATTGTTCATAATGCTATCAGCTTTATATTTTCTACCAATTTTTTCATTGCTTAATTGAGATAATTTTATATTGTCCTATAATGATTTATTAGAATTCGGTCTTGCCCTTGATTATATTATATTTAGTTTTTTTCTTATCTCTGCATACATACGATTTTTATAAATAAAATATGCTTATTTTAATAGATGTGTTCTTCGTAGGAAATAAATTGTTGAAATTCCTTTACATCTTCACTCTATCCCCGGAGAAATGTCGCTGAGTAAAATCTTGTGCCCCGAGCAAGCTGTAAAATTTTCTGAGATTCCAAAATTAATAAGGGTGGACTACAATAATACATTCCATTTGAAATTGTGCACAATGAAGACTTAACATTTCACAAGTAATGCAAGATGATGCGGTTACACAGAGTTCGAATCCCCAGAGAGCAGAAGTCTCAACAGCGGACCGTAGATGCTAACCGCACATTTAGAAGCTCGCAGCTTTGCTGGTCAAATGAACACTTCGGTATAACAACCCCAGGATAACTAGTCGACACCATCAAAGGAAGTTGTTGCAAAGGACAAAACATGTCGAGGGCATTCATTTTGAACACGGACAGAACTATATCAAAACTATAATTAAATTCAATACATTATTAATCATTAATAAAAAGAAATATACAATTATTCCAGTTATATGTACATAAGTACGGATATATATAACGTTAAGTTAAGTATCATAAAATTGGTCATAATTTATTTTTATACAACTTTCCTTTCAACTAAGCACATAAATTTAAAATTATTAAAAACACAAATTACAAAAAATGATAACAATATAGAAATGTTCTAAGATTGTCACTGACTAGAATATTTTGTATTATTTAATTGTATGTAAATGATCTTTGTGTCAAAAATATTCGTACACATACGTCAGAATATCCCACAAAACTCTAACCAGAACAGAATTTATAAGCGTGAAAAAACGCGAATTCAAAAACGCAATTTTTTTGATCGAGTTTCTAAACTTCTTCATTGAAAATTAGTGAACGAACTAGGAAAGAACAGAGAGTATGAAGATTAATTTTCAATTTGAATTTTTAGCCAGAACAGATTTATAATCAATTTTACCTAAATTAATATTACTCACCTTAAACGGTATTCTGTAACCTTGTCAATGTGCACATTGCACACCTAATAATGAAAAATTATCTTAATTAAATAGTAGAATATACGGTACTTAGATTGTACTTATATAAAATGAATCGCTATATTAATATATATTAGCAATTCATTTTATACAAGCGATAAAGAAAGGCCGCGATTTAATTATCTCTGCTAAATAGTATACCATGGTTAACGTTAAAAAATAAAGCCATACATAAAAACAAAGGATCGTTCAATATATTTAGTATAACCATCACCTAGAAGATCGTAATATTATTCAAAATCCGTATATTTGGGACGAACGCCATCCAAGACATCGTAATATTAATCACACATACCACTCCGACATCATTTCACTAGATGCATATTACAATAATAGAAAAAGGGAGGATAATAATAGAAATATAAAAATCTTAGCTGTCCGGTGAATTGTTCCTTGGGCGAATGTGTCCCTTCAATCTAGAATTCCAATAGACATCTTCCATTTCCCTTGCATATTAACGCTCCAAGTATGTATAATAATAATCCTTATGTAACCTCTTCAAAAATCAGATGCCAACTCGAGCATAGTCTCCCCGTCTTTCACTTCCAAAATGCGCTCACGTATCAAGATTCTAATTCCTTAACGTAACAATTTCACAATATATCTCGCACAAAGTCACACAACTCCTCTTTTCGTAACCAGGTCTCCCCGGCCTCTCGCGATTTCGTCAACCTAGCGGCAAATGCAGTCTCCCTCATTGGTCCAAATCCGGCTTCCCCATTGGATTCCTCAGTCGCCGATAGTTGAAACAGAACCGACGAACTCCTGATTGGTTTATTTTTGCCAGTCGCCTCCGAATAGCTCTTCACATATGAGGCCTTGTCATGTTCGTTCATTATTTATTTGCTACCGACAAATTTTGAGAAAATAAAAATGTTACGTATTTTAAAGAAATTTTCCGAAAGTGAAATTAATCAAGCCTAAATTATATTGCTTCTGTCGCATACTAAATGTGTTAGAAGGAAACATGCAAAGCCGTATGTTAGAGATTTGTTAACCCGTTAAATGCGAAGCATTTTATTCTTCAAATAGCAGATACATATTTTAATGTAATATTTTTATTAGTGTTCATTTAAATAAGTCCATTCTATCACAATATCAATATTCCTACTATTTTAAAACAATACCAAACGTCTTTGCTATGAAAATAGGACTAACTTTGTGATTTTATGGAACGAGGCTCGAACCACGAGTGTCTCAACTAATAAGCTACTACTCCATAAGTGTAATTTATTTTATTAAATCCAGTGTAATTTTCTGTAAAATTTATATTATAAAACTGTGAAAATAAATTTATACATTGTAAGATAAATTAACGCGCAAATCATATCGGCACATTCTTCGATAGCAAAGCAATGCAGGACGAGCAAAAAGTCTCGTCAAACGTATCATTATCGCAGATGTTCTCAGAAATTGAATAAAAACTCGTCAGATTCCTTGTGCCTCCCTTCAATGTCGACCTTCGGAGCTTATAAGGGTTCTGAATTCCTGTTACATGATTAACCGGAAAGCCATTACTTGGAGTTTCAATAGATAACACTTTTTTCTTAGAAATACTTTTATACAACTGCGAAAACTTTTTTGAATAAATATTTATTTATGATATACATTTATCAGGTACTGATTTAATTTTAGTATTATTTATTTTCTGTCAATAATTGGTAACTATTATTTTCTATTATAACTGTTAATGATTTATTTAATTGTATCAAACTTAAATTTATACAGTTTATTATAAATTTATTTAAAATGAATAACTATATTTTGTTATAAATATTGAGAAAAAAAAACATCTTAGCGATATACATTTACATGGTTATTTGAAAACATGAATTACCTCGCAGGACTATATTCCTGCCTTGATAATGAGTCGAAAATCTTCAAGCAGCCATAATCTACAATATCAACAGGTATGTAGTCATGCAATATCAAAGTTTGCATTTTTTCAATATTACTGACTTATTTTTTAGAAAACTTTAAGCTGTCATTACAGTAACTTATATCGATTACGAAAAATTCATTCGTTTCAATACAAGTTAAATCAACGAACAATACAACAAAATTTAAAAAAAACATGTAGAAATTCCCAATGGAATGTTTTACAATTGGAATTGGAATGTTTTTATTATTTTACTAGCTGGTCGTACTCGGCATTGCACGGGTTAGAAATTAAGTTCAAAATAAATTTGTGGAAGGAAACAAAGGTTCCATTGTATTGCAAAGCCTCTATTATTTTTTTTCCATTTAATCAAGGCTGGGATGGATAAGATATATGAACTACCAGGGGATATTAGGAATGAAAACAATATAACGACTTTTAAGAAAAAATTAAGAAAATACGTGATACTCATTTTTGATTAAAAATTTAATATATTTTAATATTATTTTGTACATACAATAATTTTTATATTAGGAATATAAAGTATTAGGAAAATAGAATAGTAATACAATAATTTTTATATTAGGAAATATAAAAATTATTGTATTACCTACGTTACTGTATGCAAAATTTGGGTCCAATCGGTGAAGCGGTGTAGATTTGTGGAGCATAAACATAACAGAAAATATATCAGGTGGCGAAGATGATCCGATCGCTCGAACGGTACAGATTTGCATTGAAAATATCATGGGGGGGAAGGGGTAAAAGAGGAGGGGGAATTGTTACCCGCTGAGTCCCAAAAAATAAGTTTACAAATTTTAAGTTTTATTTTATTTAAGATCGGTAGAACAGTACAGATTTGCATTGGAAATACACCAGGGGCAGGGGAAAGGATAAAAGGGGAGGAAGGAAATGTTGCTTATATTACCCATCGGGTTCTAATGAACAAGTTTCGAAATTTTGAGTCCGATTGGTCGAACTGTACAGATTTGCGCTGAAAATCAGGAGAAGGGGAAGGGGTAAAAGAGGAGGAGGGAAATGTCACCCTTGTTACCCGCCAGGTCCTAAAGTACAAGTGTACAAAATTTGAGTCAAATAGGACAAAAAATCGGTGAAGACTTTCAGAGATTAGCGATTTTGTACAAACGAACATTTACATTTTTATTTATATAGATTTGACTATTATTGAAAAGAATAGATATTTCATATTCGATATAAGTTACTGTAATGATAGTCCAACGTTTTACAAAAAATAAGACAGAAATATATATTTTTTTTAAATGTAATCTTAGATGCCGCATATCTCCGTAACCATTGATATTAGTTTATGGTTGCTTGAACATTTTCGACTCATAATCTAAGCAGAAATATAGTCCTGCGAGATTATTAATGTTTTCCAAATAACCCTGTATACATAAATAATAAATGTTTTAAATATGTATAAATATAATATGACATACGTAATCTCTTACCATTTGCATAAAGAAGTTGAAGTCTGTATTGAATTCCGTTGTTGGTCTTTTGTCCTTCAGTCTCCTGTAAAAGTATATATTTTAATCAGTTGTCTAAAAAAACACATACACATTTTAATGAAAATAAATTATTTTAACATAATAATTACAAAAAAACATATTTATTGTACTATTTGTATAATATATCTACTTCTTTTATTTGATTAATTACACCAACATATTTCAAAAAAAACTTTTCACCGTCAGGGTGTTGTATAACTGTCAAAATATCAGAATGAAATGTCTTTTGTTTCTTGTTTTTCTAAATTATTTTTAAATATTTTTACTGAAGTTCTTGATTACTCGCAATTATTGGAAAAAAAATAGAATAGTAGTTAAATTTAATTGATTATTAGTAATATTTAATTTACTATTACATGCTTTACTAATTTACAATGATTCTAAATTATTCAATTACAGACCAAAATTATTTATGTGTAAAATAGAAAGTCCTAAATTTTTATCAAAACCGTATCATGTTCTAATAAATGATTTGCAAATTTGAATTTGCATTGAATTTAATTTTCTGAATCATGTTGGTGTAATTAATCAAATAAAAGAAGTAAAACAAATAATACAATCAATATATTTTTTTAATACAGAATCAATTAAAAAAACAATAATTACATTTTATCCACTCCGTTTGAAAGAGTTTTATAGCATACGAATTAACATACTTCCACAATAATTTTTAATATGCTAACATCTGTTAGAAAATCAAGAGTTTTGTTATATTGATTGACAATAAACAGACATTGATGTTGAAATGTGATACAATAAATAATAACAAAATGCTTTGTTAAGAGTGGTATAATTACAATCGATTTATATTTTTGATCTCAAGTAAGAAGAATTAATAATCAGTGGATGGGTATAAACTGTTATAGAAAAACATGTTTTAAATGTTATAAAAAAAACAACAAAAAAAATCATCTGCATTTGCTCATTTTTACACGCTTGAAATAAATAATAAAAAGTAAAAACAAAACTTCTGCTCGTTATTTTCAGGGAAATAAAGCTCAATTGCTCAGTTATAATTGTACAGTTGTTAATGTATAAAAGCTGGATCGCATTTTGATGCGCGTTTGTCTTCCATTCGTCATGTGTTTTTGTCATTTCTGAACATTTATCTAGGGGAGTATTCCTGTGTAATAATTATGTATATTGTAGGTAATCACGTACGCTTCTGTGAAAAATAAAAATAATTACATTCAAAAAGATTTATTTTAATAATACCCAGAATACAACGTAACTAATCACATAGTATTTAATACACATTAATTATGTAAATATACATTCTTTTAAAATAAATAGAAATCGCTGGTTTAAAAAAATCATGTGATGGACCATAAATATGTACATGATATCCGAAACTTTAACCATAACGATCATATACATACGACATAATGGCCCCGAAAACTATAACCAGAACATTACAAAATATCAATTCTTATTTTTAAAACTAGCCGCATGCTCGTGAAAAACCACGGTAGTTTAGTGGGCGACTGTTGTGTTTCTTGAGACATTGCGTGTTGCGCGCTGATTGACACGATGATTCCAGATTAATTTCAGCAAATTACGGACGTTACGGACAGACAGACAACGAAATTATTATTATAATTTTTTTCTTTTATTGTTCACAAAAAATATTTACAGGAAGAAATCCGGACGATTTATCTCTTAGGCTAGGCCTGTTCTAGAGAAACCGCCTCACATTTTAATGTATTTTCTGTTTTTTTAAGGTAAAATACTATAAAAAGTATAAAAGCAAGAACAAAAGTAATTAAAAACATAAAATAAATCAATACACAAAAACGTTAGTAATATCAACAGTATTAAATAAACAATTCAAAGGAAACAGCATAAAAAAAACTTAAGTAATATAAGCAGTGTAAAAGAAAAAGTATTAAGAATATGAGACAATTTAACTAAATTAGAAGCTAGATATACATAAAATAAATAGTTTAATAAACATACGAAGTAAATAAAATAAACAGTAAAAAAAATATAATAAAAAACAAAAAAATATTTAAACAATCCTTTTATGTATAACAACCGCAACATGCGTCCTTAAATGTGTATTTTCTATGTTAGTCTGTATCATAATTGTTATTAATTTTATTTTTTCGCTTTTTCGCCACTTGAATTGTTAATTAATCGCTTAATCGCTGCGTATGTCATATGCATATTTCGCATGTTGAAAGAGCAGTTCGAAGACACTTGTAATTAGAGTATTGGATTGCATTTGAAATAAATAATGTATTTTGTTTTTATGTATTATAATATAATCAGTCTCAAAGAAAATAAAATAAGCCACGAGTATCGTATGGGAAATTGATGAATTTAATTATAAAGTAATTTAATGATTCATTAATAAAATTAATAAAAAACATTGGTACAACCGTAGCCCTCCTATAACAAATTAATATTTTTTACGAGTAGGTACCTTCTTTATTATCTGGCACGTACTTGTGGTGAAATTGAAAATTAAGGGTTCCATAGCCGATCTTTCAAAGAGTAAGTATCTACGGTGTAGTTGAGTGTCCTGATTTCAAAATAATAAAAAAATGACTGCCAGTTAAGTATGAAAATAGTTATTACACTTTCAAGTTTCTGTAATTTCATCACACATTTTGACATTTGAGAGGCTTTATCTTTATTTAAAAATGTGTAAATCTATGACAGGATTTAGTTGAAGAGAATTTCATTCATAGATAAAGTGACTCAAATGTCAATTTTTTCTTCAAAATAAGTAGATAAAATAAATAAAAATAAAAAAATAGAGAAATTTTCGAAACTTAAAATTTAATATATAATTTAATACTCGATTGGCAATGAAATTTAATATTTTTTGAAATAAGGGTTCTCAAGTATACCGGGGATATTTACTCTCAAAAAGTTCGATTATTGGGTCTATATTCTCCAATTATGTCCATACTTGCTACTCAAAAAATGTTTTTTCGCTGACCGATCGCTTCCTAGTTTACGGTTTTCGATATGATGAAGAGCGCTACTTTTGAAAAATTTAATGTCTTAATTTAAAAACACTTTCCTAAAAACACAAGTTTGTGTAAACAAGTGACACTCGTCACGCTATTCCCCAAAGTATTCTCACCGGCCCCTTTTCCACGTGGTTAGCTAATTTACCATGTTTATGTTGATGGCATAATTAATCTGCTTAAAACACAACGTACCTAATGAGAATTTAATTAATCCGAAATGCTTAAACGCTGAATATTTAGGGTACGTACTTTTAATAAAAATTATATAGCGTGAATTGTTTCTAAGAAGTTTTCATAATACATACTAGCTGTAACCTATCAAAATCGGCATGTAAAATTTTACATGCCGATTCCAAAAGAATAAGTATTGACTTATTTATAGCCGATGCCAACGAAATAGTACTAACGACCTTCTTTATCAAAACATTTTTTTTTATATTTCCATTGCCGGCAGTTAATGGTAATTTTAAGACCTGGCTATTGTGCTGGGCTGAACATGAAATGGTTCGTGTCTTTGCGAAGTCCTAAATATACTGTATTTTTGACGGGTAATGCAGGCTCGGTGGTAACAACATCGCTATCGTTGCCGCCTTCCGATTTGCTAGGCTGGGGTCAAGCCCCATCTCCAGCCGTTTCAATCAGTTTTTTAAGCCGTGAATTCGAATGAAATTACGGACGTTACACGAATTTACGGGGTCAGACAGACAGACAGACCAACAGTCGGATGGACGGACGGACAGACAACGAAATTATTATGTTTGATAATGAAGGTATTATCTAATATTAGTTAGTAAACCAACATACAGATATGTGAGTTTAAGAAGGAAATGCAATGCTAATGTTCAGTTCAATATATTTATTAATTTAACTTTGTTCATGAAAAAATGCAGGTGAGAGGATACCCAAAATGTATTTAATTAATATATAAATTTTATTAAGCGAAATTTTTTTCGGTCGGTCTATATATCTGAACCCTGCAATAGGATTCAAAATGTCAGTCACGACAGAGAAGCCCAGAATACTCCAACCAATGTATTATGATAATAATTAAAACGGTAATCTAACGTTCACGTACTCTAAAGGAATTCATTATAAATTGATTATAAATTACACGCTTTCTTTCGGGGATATTCTTGAACATCCAGAGCTAATAAGCTTTACTTAAGCAAATATACAGATCACTTATATGGTGAATAGAAGTTGATATTTTTCTTTTTCAAAAAATAAAGTGAGTCTTGAAAATAGTCGATTTCATAGAACTATAACAATGAAACTGCGATGGGTTTTGCCAAGAATTCACAATTCGCCATTAAATATTATTTTTAAATATTAAGACCTGGCGTGACCAAATAAATCAAATATGACCGTTAGAAGCTTCGACAACCGAAGAGTGTGCACGAAAAGATGTATGAAAGTGGACGAAGTAAAAGAAGCAGGACAGAAGAGTCTGGCATTCCATCCTCTCTGCCGGTCCTGTGGGAAACGGCGAAATGGTTAATTTGTTTTTTATTCATTAATTGATTTTGTTATATTATTATAAATAAACATTTTATGTAGGTTACTATCTATTTCCGTCGTTATGTGATTAATATTAATTAAATTACCTTAAACTGTGTCTTAAACCATATTAAAAAATCTTTTATTTTCAGTAGCTTGTTGGTCTTGTGGTTAAGAGTTTCGCCTCGTGATCCAAAGGTCGCGGGTTTAAGTCTCACTCCAGACCAGCAAGTTGTCTTATTTTCATAGCACAAGCTTGAAAATAGTAAAAATATTGATGTGACACGTGTTCCCATCTCTATTGTATGTAGAAGAAAATAAAATGGAAAAAATAATATTTTATAAAATAAGACTTTTTTTATTTTATATTTTTTTTAAGAAATTTTCACTATTTTTATGTAATTATTAAATTATTGACGTGTAATACTCTTTATTGATGGTCCTTTGAAAGTGTAAAAGATAATAGATAATAATTTTAAATACCATTGAATCAAACCAGCTGTTGATTTGTCATGAATTATGATAGTGTGTAAGTAATTATATAAAATCAAAACAGTTTCTGAGTGAACTTCTAATCATACTTAATACCTGGTCTTTCTCGATGAACCCAATGAAGGCGGTCCTCTCAATCTCTATTGGCTGGCCGGCTCTGTCGTACAGGGCAACCACAAAGTGGAAGAAGTTACTTTTACGCAGGTTGCTTGGAGGCTGCTTTTCGAAGTGGGCACGGCCAACACCAATACTGAAAAATCACATTTAACTATTAACAAAATATATGATTCAACATTACGAACATTACATTAGAAACGGGACAGTTTTAAATTACTTTTTGAATAAATTTTGATAGGATTACAATTGAAAAAAATTGGAAAAAATACGCTGTATATAATAGATAGAATACGGCTTATTGAAATAATACTAATACTAAATAAACAATGTCATGTAGTCCGTTTGAAAAAAAAAAAGATTAAATATGCCTGCATACGATATAGAATATATCACCTTCGTCTTGTGTCACCATACTTTGTCATAGTTACTGATTTCTCAATTATGAAGTTCTATTTATACAAAAAATACCTAGTTGATAAAGTAATAACAGTGTTATGTATGTTTTTATAAAGCAAGAAACCTTTCCGGATGGTACTGAATTGATTTAAATCATTCTTTATCTTCGAATTACTTTTAATATAAGGCAACTTTACATCCATAGTAAGCAATATTTTATTTAAAATTTATTCCAGCGTAACCAAATTGGGTGTGCGAGATCTGGTCCGCCATATAAGTAAGCGAATTACATATGAAATTATACATATTAATTAAAAAATCCGTTCGCGCGGAGCTCTTATAGTGTGCCTGCGATCGAGTCCATCGAATCTATTATTTACAATTCATTTTATCATTAAGACATTATTTATTATTAATTTAAATAAAAAGTGTATTGTGTAATTACGGTCTGTTTGTTGAAAAAACAATCTGAATTATAATCATGAGAGTTTATTTTGACCACGATATATAAAATCTACATCAAAATGGATAAACTTTGATTTTTTTTGTTTATCTGTTCCAAAAAATTTCATTATACGGACGCCAACCGTTATGTGTCTATTAAGATAAATAAAATAAATGAATTTATTCAAATGGGAACGTATGTTTGGACTGACGTGGGTATTATAGGGCTGACGACCTGACTTGAGGCTGGTTATGTGATCACATAACACTGTGTAACGTCCCCCACAAAATCCAGCATTTGTGTTCCTAAAAAATTGAACGCACTTTCTAAAAAAATATTGTGAATATATACTAGTTAAAAAATGAGTAATAAAATGAAATAAATTTCAGGTGTATTCTGTGAATTTAAATTTATCATAAACGAAATAAATTTCAGGTGTATTCTGTGAATTAGTGTGTTAATAAGTCATATATATATGAAAATAATATTTTAACAACATTCTTATATGAAAGTATCTTCTAAAAACATAGTTACCGGATGTGGTCACCAGAGGGATGATTAATTAAGTAAGGATAAATTATAATACCTATAGCTATAATTATTATAATATTGCTTCATATACTGCAGAAGTCTCATTTAACACTGGCGATAAATTACTCGTAGAAAAAGATGAGTTCCTGAAAGAGCAGCATTGAAATAGTTCTACTACATCAGACATAATTTTAAGGAGGTCAAGGAGATTGAAATTGATTTAACAGTCGAGAGACTCTGTACAAGATCTTTTGAACAGTATTAAGAACATCTCATCTTCACTCTCTTTGGACGACCGATCTTATGAAGGCAGACTAAGAAGCGGTCCGACAAACTCGGCTCATTATCGTATCCACAGCTCCGTTAGTGCGAATGTCTTTATTCAAACGGTATGATTTTTCACACGGTACGGATGTTTTCGAAGAATGCATTTTTCTTAATCTGGGATGATGACAGTCGCTTAGTTCGACAATATGAGTAATGATGGCTGCAATACGCTCCTCATTGTCAGCGTTGCAACCGCTGCAGTTTGCTCCCCCACTGAGCAGCAAATACAAACAACGAAATGACAGACTAGAGAAATGTGTCACATTGTTTTCGAAACAAAAATGCATCCAAATTTTGCATATAGAATGCGTTTCGGGGGTTGCACGCCAGTTAACCCTTTTTGCAGTTTTTTTTTGCAAAATTATGCGGTAAATACCCCGCTGAGGAATAACTTGGCACGGTTGAATAGTGCCACCGCGCTAATCCTATTTGGTAGGCCCGTTCAGTGGTCAGGTAGAAACATATATTACGAACGAGGTTTGCGTACTGATTATATTGGCACCAGCTGGCAACATTATATTATTAAAATAAGAAATACTAATAAGTACGATCCACAGGCTTTTAAAGAGTTTTGAATAGTCTGAATTGAAGTATGTATTTTTCAATGATAATTACATTAATACATATGTGGGGTATAAAAGCAAAGACAGCAATATCCTAAAAAAATTAAGACAGTCATCGAGGATTTCTAATTTATAAGGTAATGAATTCGAGATTTTGTAGGAAACATACCCTATAAATAAAATGGTATTAATACATTAAATCTAAAATAAAATATATTTTATATAAGTAATCCTTGATGACTGTATTGGAAACATTTTTTTAATTTTTTGGATATTGTAGCCTTTACTTTTATATCCCACATATATATAATTGAAATATATTCATATGAGTAACAGAATTTAAGCTGAGCTTAATAAAAAGAAAACTCCGCATAAAACCACTCTTTTTTGTTTTATTAATATGTTTCGGGTCCAAAGGTCCCTTCTCACACTAAGGGTTGCGAGTTCAATTCCCGGTGTTTTGATAATGCATTATTTTAATTTTCTCAAACCTGTGTTTTTATGAAATGTTGAGTCACAGTAATTGGGCGTTATAGCATATTATAGTAATAAAAGTAAAAGAAAATTAATTTGTTGGTTAGATTACAGCTTTGTTGGTGCAAAAAAATACAGAAAAGAATCTAAATATTATTTTATTGATGTTAAAATTTTATTACAAACTCACTGGAATAATAAGCGAAAGACAGATTTATGACACAAATACAACACAAATATACGATTCAAAAAATGAGAATAAAAAACTAGAAATAAAAAACAAAGAATATTTACTGAGACCGGACCAAAGAGTACGTAATTCCAAAACTTTTTAATAAACCACCTGCCAGACTAAAAATGCTATAATGCAAAACAATATAGAACAATATTACAATGAATTGTTTAACATGATGATAACTTTAGTGTTATGTTTTCTTGATAATGTAACACTAAAGTTATCATCATCATGCCTCCTACACTGTACCTTATGTATTCTTGCAAATAAACTGCATACGCAGTTTTAAAAATCTACTCAAATCACTGTTCTCAAATCTGAATATGAAATATAATATCACGTATTTATTGTCACTATTTGTAATAACTAAATCTTTAATCATAATATAAGCACTTAAAATTTTACATATTTCATTATTTGGTTTTGTTGATTGTGTAGTTTTGACAATTGAAATAATCGAGTAGGTACCATCTTTATTTTGTTCAACATGTGCAGAAATGAGCATCGCCACCGAATAATTTAAACAAATACACCCTCTGAAACGCACCGTGATGCATAAATTATGCACTCAATTATATTATTGTGAGAATATAGAGAAAACGGGGGCTAATTTCGTACTACAAGGGAAGGGGGCGGGTTGTGTTGGTGGGGCTGGGAGGTGCCGCGGGCAAAATTACAAATTGGGGGCTCAACTAACCACCCACTCCCCCATTGATTCGCCACTGTGCAATATTGGCTAACGAAAATGTATATTTATTTGATAGTCGCAAACGAAAGTGAATTGCATTCCAATTCTTGGTAGCTTTAATAAAGCAATTGCTTTATGTAATTGTATGTCTCTTTGGTAACTTTTAAATTTGTTTTCATTCCTTTTGGAAATACGGTAAAGTATAATATAATCACTAGTTTCTTTATTTTAGCTGTGTTCTAAAAGTATTGTCGGTAGAAACTAAAAGACCGAAAACGATATTCAATGAAGATAAGTGTGATTTAAAACAAGATTTCGATATTTTATTTAGGAATAATCTTAACCAAGACAATGTAGCGGCACACAAAGGAGTCCTGCTACCAAAACTGTTAAGAAAAAGCCTGTAGCTTTCAGAAAAGGAACAAATGCAGACGAAATGCATTGGAAGTGAGATCACTTAGACGCATAAGTGGCAAAACGATTTATGATATAGTAAAAATAAACAAATAGGAAAGAATGTGAAGCTTAGCACAACGGACTGGGTTTCAAAAGGGTCGCTTAGGCGATTAGTAGTGTTGAAAAAGCAAATGAGGAGATCATAAACTAGATGCTGGAAGCTTCAATCAAGCCTCAAAGCAAAAATCGAAGAACTTTTATGTAAATATGTAAATGTATGTGTATGAGATGAGTGTTGTACATTTTTTTTTTTTTTTTAAAATAGAGATGCGAACACGGAATACGTGTCACATCAATATTCTTACTATTTTCAAACTAAGCTAAACGCTTGTGCTATGAAAATAGGACTAACTTGCTAGTCTGGGCTGAGATTCGAACCCGCGACCTTTGGATCACGAGGCGAGTGTCCTAACCACAAGACCAACAAGCTACTCATTAGAACAGAAGAGTGTGGCGTTCCATCCACCCTGCCTACCCCCGCGGAATAACAGCGTGAACGGTACTGCTAGTGATGTTCCCTTTATAGTGCAGTCATAAAGAAATCCAATTTTAGTGACAAGACAAACTGTTTCTAAAGCTGTGTATTGCCACTTTAATACAGATTTAACATAAATACTCCACAATAACGTACTTTTAAAAAAGTAACCCATAAAAACCTTTGTTTGTAAAATATAACAACAATTAAAGACGAATTAAAACATATAGCATAACACTAAACTTACAGTAATTTAATATATTTCTAAAATGTCAGATGTTTTGAGCTTTGATAAGACACTTCATGCTTTGAAGATTAAATTCCAAAAACATTTGTGAGTCAATTTAGATTTTCAACATTCGTAGTGAAGTACCTATTATGTATACCGACGGAGTAATTCAAATTTAGAAAATATTCCGCGACGTTATCGGGCCGCCGTTGCTAGTAAGCAAACTTTTCTAATGATTACAATTTGAAAAAACCAATAAAATTTCTAAAAATCGGAAATTATACCATAATTATTAATTTTTATAACGAAAATTTGATAGATCTTCTTGATCGTCGCCATGAGTCTACTTGCCAAGTTTCAGCTCGATTGGATCACGGGAAAAGGGTTAAAAATCAATCCAAAAAATTTTCACCCGGCAAGCAAGCAGACGCCACGAGTTAATATAAAGGGAGTAAAAATTGATTTTAATATTTGTATATATCTACTTATATTTTATTAATGACGGAAAAACCCTTTCATCGTCAGGGTGTTTTATAAATGTAAAAATATCAAAATGAATAATTTATAATAAATCTTCGATAATAATTAATTAATAATAAATCGTAGATTCCTGGCTAAATTTTGAATATAAAATGTTCAAGCTATAAGGTCACAATATAAAAAGTTTAGAAGAGAAATGACTTCAAACAGAGTAGCTTGTTGGTCTTGTGGTTAAGACACTCGCCTCGTGATCCAATGGTCGCGGGTTCGAATCTCAGCCCAGACTAGAAAGTTAGTCCTATTTTCATAGCACAAGCGTTTAGCTTAGTTTGAAAATAGTAAGAATATTGATGTGACACGTATTCCGTGTTCGCATATCTATTTATTTAAAAAAATAAAAAAAGTTTAGAATTTTTTTCAACATTTATGATTTATCTTCTATAAATACGTTCGTATATCATTAAATTATCTTATGAATAGCGAACATTAAAAATTCATTCGCCTTAATACGAGTCAAATAAAATGACTAAAACCTCTCAAAAATCCGATTGAAATTTATTTAATCATTTTATTTTTCTAGTATAAATAAGAATTTTTGATATCTGTGACAAATTACTTTATGATAGTCTGTTTTACAGAAGAAAAATCACAAATAATTTTAAAAAACGCAAACTTTAAAGTCATTCATAACTTCTGATATTATTGCCTGATTATTTTTGAGTCACAATTTAGACAAAAAACTGTTAGTAATCATAATATGGATCCATACGGAAAAATATGGATCCATACGGAAAAAAATTATATCAAGAAATTAATTACCTAAGGTAAAAAAGAAGCAGAAATCACAATATTGGACGGAGTAAGTAGGTATTGTGATTAGAAAATCAGTGAATTACAGATTGTTCGAATATTTATTATCCACTTACCAAACAAAAGTTGTGAAGAAATGCGTGTAATGGAGCCAATCGTGCAAACGAATTGATTAGCTCCCCCCTCTCCTGATCATTCCCATTATTTCGATTTCGATTATTATGTGCGTGTATCGACTCCATATACATATATTCACACACATACCTACTGCAGGACGGTGTCAACGCGTCAATTACACTTCCACCCACCGTTCAACATTGTCAGTGTTTTCAAATAATATCAGATGACGTTTGTTTTACACTTCATACAAACACGTTGAATAGATTAAAACTTGGAAAAAAAATCAATCAAATGTTTAAAGAATGGAAATCATCAGACAAAAATATTTATTCAAAAAGAAATGACATATTTAGGCCAGCCTAGCCAATCGCCGTAAATCATAAACAGTATCTTAGCAATTCAGTGACGTCGCGGCCTATAAGCAATCCGTAGAATGTTTATTTATTTATTTCATTTTAAAAATGTATATCATCACAATATTATGCTACAAGGCCCATTTACTGTAGCAAAATACATCACAAAAAGCCCAAATCCCAAGCTTAAGAAAATCACATAGATATGACGTGTTCATGTATGAGAAGTTATAGCCTAACCTAACCTAACCTAACCATCACACCGTTTCCCCGTAGGGTAGGTAGAGAGGATAGAATGCCGTATTCTTCTGTCTTGGCACAGCACTATATAGCTTCGGCTACATTCATACATCTTCTCATACAAGCTCTACGATTGTTGAGGCTTTTAACAGGGCCATCCTCAAATACTTGTAGTATTTGATCGTGCCAGGTCTTTCGCGGACGCCCTCTATTCCTGTTGCCTTCAAAACTTGCCCCGTATATTTTCTTAACCATCCTTTTCTCGCTCATACGTTCCACATGACCAATCAATCTCAGTGCTCCTTTATTTATTCTATCTACCACACTATTATTATTATGTTAAAAAGGTAAATATGTGACAAAAAGTATCCTCACTTATTTAACACGTGATACGGTAGCCGTTATACTTTTGTGTTCTTCAAGATAAGAAATCTTTACAGGGTAGGCGTTTTTTTTATGTTAAAAGAAAATAATTGTATGAATCACATAGCGTTTAGAAGGATTTTTTTTTAATTTTAACAATTTTTCTTGTTGAAATTTTTTTTGTATATTTTTTGTACATTCCAACCTCTTAAAATTTTCAATTTCATATTCATGTCAAGCAAAACATATATAATATGACTGAATATAAATGAATGGTGTGTCTGTTCGCTATTTAACGCCAGATGATCGTGCAATGTGTTGATAACAGAAAATCGTGGTGACACTTGAAATCATATATTACCAATCCAATGAATTTAACATAAAAATGTTTTTTAACCAGCAATATTTATGGTATATATATAAATATTATTTCTTCTTCAAAGAGAGCAAAATAATTTTATGGCGACATTATTAATATTATTAATAAAAATGAACTGTTTACTCCACTTATGTATTGAAAAATATCAGCATGTTTCAGCGCCCAAGGCTTATAATTACAGTTTAATAAGTTATAAATTTTGGAAATGAGAAAAAGTTTTAAAAGTTAATTTAATGTTATAAATAACCAGGTCCCTTTCGCAAATAGTTACTTTTTAAATTTGTTTTCGTGCTAGTGGGTACTTAATTATTATTCATTTTCCATATATAATTTTTATATTTTGACGGTACATACTTCGATGTTTTATTTTTTATTTGTTAGTATACATTTTATCCTGACGATTGGGCTTTGAAACAAGTTTATTTATTACAAAACAAAGTAAATTTTTATTATTTTAATTTATATTAAATAACTTTGTAAACGCCACTTTTTTATTGAAAAAAAATTCAACATGTTTTGAAGCCAATTATTTGCCAACTATTTGCAAAAAGGACCTGATTATTTATAACATTTAATTTACTATTAACACTCTTTCTTATTTCCAAAATTTCTAATTTATCAAACTGTGATTCTGTATAATTTGTATGTAAAAGTTGTAAAACCTTATTAATATCAAAAGAATGATCCATAGCTAAAAGATGGTTAGAAAATTCGGAATAATTATTACTATTTAAACACCTTAAGTGTTCCTTAACTCTAATTTCCAAATTTCTACACGTTTTTCCTATATAAAAATAATCACAATCATTACAAATCAATTTATAAACACACGATTTTTTTTAAAATTATCCTTATCTTTATTATTTAACATATATTTTTTAATTTTATTATTATTATAAAAAGCTGGTTGAATAACATTTGAGATAAATTTTAACTAAAATATGTTAAAATCAATTTTATTATTAACAATTGAAATATTCAAATCCAAAGAATTTATGATAGGATTTTTTATTTCTATGGTAAAATGAATCCTTTTACCTAGTTTATTTAAGAAATTAAGAAAAAATTTTAGTTGTCTTTTGGTACCAGTCCATATACATAAAATGTCATCAACATATCTTTTCCAAAAAAATACATATTTTAATAATAAAGCAGAACTATTAAAAATTATTTTCTCTAAATTACTTAAAAATATATCAGCCACTAAAGGACTTGTACTAGAACCCATTGCTAAACCTTTTTGTTTAAAAATAGATTTATCAAATTGAAAATAATTTTGATTTAAAACAACGTTAGAAAGTACTATGGAGATATTTTTACCTTGGCAATTATCACCATTTATTATTTATTTACACATAAAACTTAAATATTGTGTCACAGTAAGAGTATTGTGTCAATCTTTGACACAATATTCTGACTGTGACACAATATTGCTTGATTTTGGAACATTTGAATTTGAACTAATTGACTGTGCTGACGAGATCCCTTAGACGTATGTGTGGCAAATCCATTTTGATAGAGTAAACAATGATGATATTAGGAATGAATGTAAAGCTAATCGTAGCATAATTCATAGAATTTAAACAGTGTCGCTCAGGTAGTTTGGGCATGTTGAGCGAATGAATGAGGAAAGAATGGTAAGAAAGATATATAATGCAAGTGTTCATGGCGCCAGAAAGAGAGGGCGATCTTAGAAGACGTGACGTGACCAGATTAACCAGTTACTGGAAGATGGTCCCGTTAGAAGCCTCAGTATGTGATGTATGAATATGGATGAGGCGAGAGTTGTATGTCAGGACAGAAGAGCATGGCGCTCTATCCTCTCTGCCTACCCCCACGGGGAAACGGCGTGGTGGTAAGTTAGTTAGTTAGTTAGATTGTGCTGACCTGTGGGGATCTTTGTGTGAACGTGACCGTACAAATAATTCAGATAGTGAGCAAATTGAACCAGAAGAACACAGTGAGACGTAGCGGCCTTCTGATAAGGAAGGAACAAGTCCATCTTCCAGGATCCGGAGGAAAATAAGGTAAGGAGAACGTGCTTCCTTGACCTATCCATAAACCTGTACCAAATCCATTTCCCAATAACTTTTCTATTCTATAGTGTTAAAGTATGTCACATCATTTATAAAAACGAATAAATTTTTGATATCAAAAACATTTTATGTGATTTATTTTTATTGACATTACTACTCGCAATTCAATTACACCATTTTCATTATATCGTGAATGATTTTATAGATGGATATAATCTGGAAAAACGGATCCAATACCTCAACCATAAAAATGCATCTAGTAAAGTCTCTTGTTTTTTTTCATATTATGCTTCTATGGAGTGGAAACATGAACATTAAGAGCAAATAAGAGGAGCCAACTTGACGCCTTTGAATTGTGGTGCTGAAGACGCATGCTTAGAATCCCTTGGACAGTCATGTCAAAGATTTAGAAACTCATTGACATTTTTCTGTGTAGAGCATATCTGAATTAAAGAAATACTTTGACATGGAATATGCTAGTATACAAAATTGATTAGGTCCAGTAAAGTGGTATGGATTTTTTTACTTGAATCAGTGGCATTCTATTGAATTAGTATGCCTTTCTATTAATTTTTGTTTTATTGAGTTTTGTTCATTCTTGAATGTGTATTTAACTTCCTATTTCTATCTTTTTGTATAACGTTTTGTCTAAAATGCATTCTCCAATTATTCAGACACTTCACTCAAAGAGGAGATGATCGTCATTAAAGGAGGATTGGCAGTGAGGAAGAGGCTGACTTCCAATGGACTGACAAGATCAAGGAGGCTACTACTTGCTATTCTGTTGGCTGCTGTCCGAACCACCAAGAAAATAAGCATCAGAGAAAAGTGGAGGAAAATTATTAAGAACATAAGCGGACGTAACCTACAATCTGCGATATTCAGTAATGAGGCAAATTAACTATTAAATGATTGGAAAGAAATTCGAAAAAAAAATTGATCAAAAAATGTAATACTGACGAAAATTGTTTGTAAGTATACTCTTATACGCAATTAATAAAGTAATAAGTAAAAAATTTCATAATGAACGATGTCAGTGACAGGATGGATTTTAATCCGAAATATAGTTTTAGTTTAATGGCCGCTGTCTGCAGTCCGTCATTAACCGGACGGTGACAAATGCCACACATTTCACAAATCGTGAGGTGGATGTTAATTTCGTGACGACAAATCCACGCCCTTTTCTGTAGAAACTAAAGACTCATTAATCATCCTTCAATATTAATTACACGCCAGGCATTTGTTTGTGTTCATTGTGTACTTCTTAATAAATGCTAAATTATACATTTGGAAACAAAATAATTATTTTAATAAAGTTTCCTCGTGATTTAAATTAAATTTTTACATTTTCGTGTTTTGTTGATGTAATAAATTGGCTTACAAAATTAGATGTTACCATACAATCAAAATAAGTTATATAATTAATAAAAAATAACTTTGATTTCACCACTTTTGTAAACAAAATATTTTAAAAATATGTATGGAAAATGAATAATAATGAAGTACCTACCTACCAAAATACGCAATAATATATTTTTTATGAATCTGAACAGTTTTACATTTTATGATGGTTTAAGAAGTAATGAATAATGAGTACACCACTAAAAGAGAAATACAGTATAAAATAATGAAACAAAATACAAAATACGATATATTGAGGCAAAATACAATATAAGATATACTGAAGCTAAATACAAAATAAGACATTTTAAAGCTGCTGGGAGTATAAATGGAAGGCAAAAGGCAACATATACACAAAAAATATTTTTATGAATTTACAGAAGATAAGCCAACATATTGAGTGTGGTCTATATCAATTAAAAGCTTGGTGTGCTGTGGAAAAATCATAAATTAGCTTTGAAATTTTTAAAATTATTTGTTTATTTCAATCGAAAAAATCGAATTACTTATGTGCTTTTACTACGAGCTACTTATGTGCAGAACAAATTAATTATTTTTTTATCACAATATACAAAATATGTATAAAATACCTTCTACTGGTAGTTGAACCCTGAACATCCTCTTGTAAAGAAAATTATTTACGTTTTACACTAAAAGTAGACTTACGCTCATTTTTGGAAAATTTAACGTTCATATATTGAGATTTTTTTACATCGAAACATTTACTTTAACAACAGTTTTTTTAGCAAATACTTACAGGAACAAAAAATATAAAATGCTATTAAAGTAAAACTTAAAAAAATATATTTTCATCGAGAAAATTTGACGTATTCGTGAGAAATACGAATGGAATTCGTAACGGATTGTTATTCGTGACGTCGCGACGACGCGCCAATTAATAACGACGCCCTGGGCATAACGGCCGTTACCTCATAAATGATCCCAAATGTTTACCGCGCTTAAAACACGACAGAGTTTTTCGACTTTGCAAAATGTTTAGCCACTCGTGAAGTGTTTTATGGGCTGCTCACTAAACTGACTACAATTTAATCATAATTTACTTTTAGCTGTTTATTTTCGTTTTACTGTCTTACATTTATTTATTATATACAATATATAAAAATCATATTCACGGCATGTGTATAAAAATACCGAACACCAAATGTATATTACAATCGTAAGCATAACGAAACATTTATTAATTGAATTCAAAAACATTTAAATTATTTATTCGTTGTTCTCAACATATTAATATGGAATTCAAGAACATTTAGCACATTCAATTTTGAATTAGGTAATTAAGTATTTTATATAGCTATAACATTTAAAAAAAATTCACTTTCAAATTGTGTATAAATATTTTTTCCAATTTATTATTAGATATTTAGGGAACGTCATAATGTAGAAGAAGTTTTTTGTAAAGTATAAAAATTCATAAGCATTTCATGAAAGTATATTATCTCTAAAAATATTTATATTGTTTTCTCAAATATAAAAAGGAAATTAACCCTTCACACAGTTACATAATAACACGTTAGCCCACGGCTATTTGATTTAATTCATAATTTAATAAACTTATTGTCACCGATAAAAGTTATACAATTTTTTTTAATATTTAAAAAATTTGTTTTACAAATTCATGTACTCACACTTTTTCTAAAATCCTTAAAATCACTTTTATGTATGTAGTAGATAGGATAGTAAAATATATTTTTCCCACATGAATAAATTAATGAAAATATCTTTAAGCACCTGCCAATTGCGAGTCGATAATTAGTAATAATGAATAAAAGCGAATTAATGATGGATAATAAATCAAGAAAATCACGTTTTAGAAACTGTTTTAAAATGCGTGCCTTCTCACAAACTTTGAAATTTTAAAAACAATGAAGTGTCAGATACTGAAATTTGTTGTTCCCTTTATGAATAAATAAAATAATTATTTATTAATAACTTATTATACAGCGTTTTCGCTGACTATAATTGAATGTATGTGTGTTAAATTTGTAATCAGAATTTTTAACTTTTGTTGTTATATATATGGAGTAGGTACGCATTCATCATTTAAAGATACCATTAATAAATGCTTATAATTTTACTGATTACAAACCAAAAAACATAATACGAAATACTTTAGTATAGAATATAGGTGAAAATAATTAAATAAATCCGTTTGATTTTTTTATATAAAATATATATTTCATTTCCACAATATCTAAACTACCATGTTGACTTTTAAACACAAGCAAATTAAATTTCTCGGAAAAAATTGCAGGCCCGACAGGCCACTTTCGTATAGCTCATTTAATTAAAAACAATATCGTATTACAGTAATACAATTAGTTCTCTTTAACGCCGGCAGAGGTAATGAGGTTAATTATGACTCCGTCTTTTGGACAGGAGGTGGGGGAATGGGGCTGCGGCGGGGGTGCTGTAGCTCATTTTTCCTTCACTCAGGAGTGAGGGCGGCCTCGGGGGTGGGACGAGATTAATTAACCGCGTTTTCAGCGCCGTTGGGGTGGCTAAATTGTTTAACAAATTCGCAGCAACCCGAGGTATGTTGGATTAATTGGCCAGGCAACACTGATTAGTCAATAATTGAATCATTACAAAATATTGAATGTTCATGCAATCTCACAAAACCAAAATAAATTAATAAATAAAATATGATTAAAGGTTATATTTTTTATTAAGTGCATATTTTGTAATTATTTTTTGTTACACTGCAATCGGTTCATTTCTTACCGCATAATGTTAATTTTGCAAATAATTTTTTTGAAAACTACATACATTTTTATAGTTTACTGTTATCAAATCAATAAATTACCACAATAATTAACATAATTAGAGAAATCTTTGAAATTATCATATATTCCTAAGGTTAAATTTTAAATACTTTTATTTAAAATTTAAAACAAAATTTTCACTTGCTTATGTGTGGCATTAATTGAATAATATTCACTTCATTATAATATAAATGAATTTTCAAAAAAAGTTTATATTCTAACTTGCGTGTTATCTTTGGAATCCATAAACCGGCAAAAGCCTATATAATCAATAAAGGCATAACCATGATTATCTTTGAATAGCAATCATTATTATTAAAACATGATATTATTATTAAAAATTGTATTCATGCCAGTATCACTGCACATGGCCGTGGTGAGGCAAAATACTACCTACTTACTATTTTTAACGCAGCTATAAATAATGGTACTAATCAGAAAATTAAATAAAATTTCTCAATGAATGAATTTGTTATTTTGTCCAACATGTCACATTTAATAGTGAATAATTTATCTAAAAATGTTAGCTTATGAATATGTTCATATTTTCTTTGCACCAGTTGTTTGAAAGATCTATTAGTATTTGTTCGAAGGGATATTATTAATAGTTATGCCAAATGGAGGGGACACTTTATCCAATTATTCTTCACATCAATATTGTTGCTCGACTAACAGGCTTATTTTTACTTCAGTTCGGGGGTTTTAGTCAGGGCTTTGGTGCAAATAATATTATACAAGACATGAAAGCAGTTCATCGAAAAACTATCCTACAATATTGTTTCTGAAGACAATACACAGCGTATATATAATATTATTCTGCGTCGCAACATTAATATCCAAACACATGTATAAAATGCTCTACGATGCAAGATATGAATGAAATTTCACATGAATATCTGATTTTATGTGTTTGTTATATTGTCTCTTATTGTCACTTATTTTTATTATATTATTATTTCACTACTTCATTATATTCATTTTATTATTCATTACTATTTTTCATTCTATTGCTACTGTTCTTGTCATTTTTTTGTTCTTCCTACTGTTCATAATTTTATAATTTGTTTCTATGTGAAATATGAAAGGACACAACTCAATATATTTGATTCTGATAACTCGTTCTCTTATATTAACAATATCATTATCTCTTATATTAATAATATATATATCATTAACTCGTGTCTATTATATTTCCGAATAAATTAATAAGTCGATCGATCGACACAAAGAATTTCAGCAGAATGCATAGAATTCTATAAAAAATATACGAATTTAATCTCACGCAATCGAATCGATCTGTACCATATCGTACTTGTAGCTTGTATATTTTTTTATTCACAACTGTGTTATATTAAGGTCTGAAAAATAGTGACATTTGTTCGCTTTCATATTTGCTTTGTATACGCCCCAGCACATACCTATAATGTAAATTACTTACATAGGGCGACGAATTAATCATCCCCGCCACTTCGCCACTGGATAAACTTAAACACGCTTTATTGATAAAATACACGCCGCTCTAGTTTTCTTGATAAAAAATAAGTGCTCTAGTTTCATTTAATCATTTTCATTTGGAAGTGATAAATTAAATCTTTTGACACATTTTTTTCAATTATTTTAGTCGTAATAAATATCAAAATTCTACATCAATTTAGACAAACATTTACTTTAAATCATTAAAACCAAATCACATACAAAAATCTACGAAAAAAAACACAAACATATACATATATTTTATTAGTAGCAGAAAACAGTTGTGCCAGACTATTCGGTGGTCTTCATAGCGATTAAGTCAAACACTTTTTTTCTAATAGCTTGAAGCAATAATCTCGTCAAAATATAGCCACTTTTTTAATCAACCCAACTGCTCGAATCTTCCGAATCACTCCTTCTCAAGTTCAAGTTTCCATACGAATTCACATTTACACCAAATTCCACGCTCATCTACTCTGATGCTTTATTCTAAAGTTAATACTACATTTTCATGACAGGATTTTTTTCGCCCATTCATATATATATGAAATTACGAAGATAAGAAATTTCAAAATATATACGACGAATCAAACAGGGCTTAATGAGTCTAGTAGCATTAATATTTTTTTTGTTACGAATCAGCGCATATTACTTCGGCTGTAGTTATCTTATACTTTCGAGAAAAATATTACCGAGGTAATTCAGGCGGTATTTAAAGAGAATGATTACATGTAATATTATATGAGAATAAATTTAGATTGTTTTAAATGAGAAAAGCCAAATAATTTTAAATCCAAAATAACTCCTGCAGGAGACAAAGATTAAGACCCTTAAAACTGTAATTGAAGAAATTGTACGCGTGTGAAAGAAAACATATTTAAAGAAGTTCTTAAATAACCAGCAGTAATTGATTATCTCTCGTAACTGTAGAAAAACCCAAACAATAAATATCTACAGGACCATCCTAAAGCATTTCGCCTTTGCGGTGTTTGAACAGCTCTTAATGACGCGGCAAGTAAAAGGCAACCGCCCTTAATTCAATTACCACCCACTCACCAAACGAAGGACTTTCGATGGACGTAGATGGACTGTAGGTAGGATTTATCCTTAAATAGTGTAATACAAAACAAGGATCCTTGTAAAAGATTTTTTCAACTACGCTACAAAATGTAACTATAAAATACTTTAATACATAAATTGTAACAATTGATTTCACCCGGGCACTTAAAATATTGTATTTATTCATAAAAAAAATTACCTTTGGTATATATGTAGGAGCAAACTTTACATAGGAGTAAACCTAAAGGAAAGTTATAACATTGTTCCAATAGTACCTACAGTTTAACTATTTTCTAGCAGTTCCAGTTAAAGGCTGGAGAATTTACGTATCAAAAAATTTCAATGCAGTCTTCGTGATAAATATTTTGTAAGGTTTTGTCTTCATCTGAACAACTTTTTCTTGATAAATATAGAAAATAGTAATTATCTTACCAATAAGAGGGGGTAGTAAATTTTATTTTACTTATTATTTACTATAAAAATACTTATTATTTACTATAAAAAACAAATTGAAGGGTTAATAGAAAACATTTAGAAGAAACCATCTAGATATAATTCAGCTATATAAGACAGCTATATACCTATCAGTTCATTACCAAAATTATTTTTAAAAACTCTTTATTTATATATTAGACCTGAATCAAAAAATACTAGAAGCATAACATCGGGAAACTAGGTTTTAGTGCCGAAAATGAAGACAAAATTTAGCCGACGTTTCTTCATGTTCTGTGCCCCACGAATCTACAACATATTGCCATGTGACATTAAAGGGTTAAAAGTGAAAGAATTATTTAAAAAAAGCTAACAAAGTAGTTATTAAACGTAGGTAGACTTCAAAACGAAAGCAATGTGTCAAATGTGACAGCTTAGATCCCATTGCAAAATGTTTTTGTGACTATTATCCGATATCGTTGTTCTACACAAGATTCTCAGTGAAGCTATTGATTCTCTTTCTCTCACATAAATTTGCATGTTAAACCCCGTATAAGAAACCCGGAGTACTGTAGAATAAGGCAGCACACTAATAATGTTGGTTGCTTTTCTCCCATCACAAGGTTGTGTCGCACATATAATATGTATTGTGCTGACCGTAACATCAATGCTGATATTATTCCGGACACCTTATTATCGTTCGGAAATTCACTCATACACAACATCCATTTTCTAAGCGATGACCTGAACGTATAGATCCATTAAATCAATTATTTATTTGCATATTCTTATATGATCGCACTACATTTGAACACTAAATATATAATACACATAAATGTACATGTAAAATATACTTAAATGTAAAAGTACATGTTACTAGAGCGTGCCGAAGACATTTGTAATTAGGATAATGGGCATAGTCGTCATTTATAATGTTTTATTATTAGAGGATCTTGTACCTATTATCCTGTTAGTGTCTCTAATAAATATATTAAAAAAAAATTAAAAATACCTTCAGTAAATATTTTTTTTCTATGTGAAGTGAATTAGTAATTTAGTGCATTTTCATAAGTATAATACACTTACTATAACCAAATTTCAAAAACAGCACAGGTACTTACTAAACAGCAACTACTTCAATGTAATAAATAATTTAGAATAAATAAAAATTAAAAATTAAATAAATTAATTGTGACCATTGTGTATATTCAAGCTAAAATAATTAGGTATTTGAAAATATTGTTTTCACTGACTTAGAGTTGTCGACCAGACTTGTGGGCTGCATCCAGGCTCGGGCCAGGGGCTCTTCCTTGAGGGATGTGACGGGGCCGCGGGGCTGAGCGTGCAAGGCGCCGCCAGCGTCTCCGTGGTGCAGGCCAAACATCAAGCCTCCTAGATAAACAAAAAAATTAGCACAGTTTAATAATATATTAAGCATCAAAAAATAAATAGACCACCACATTTATGTTTTAGTATAGAAGTGGAATAATTTAAAAACATGATGTTTTCGGCTCAGTACATCTAGCCTAATACTATTTGTATATTTTTAGGTACTTTTAAGTACATGTGGGTTATGTACTGCTCAACCTTTTTCTCGTTGGTGTCATTTAAAAAATAAAAAAAATTATAATTAAGTTATATTATCCAAAGCCTTAATAAATACGTAAAATTACTTTTAAGAATAGGTACATAAGTATATTTTCGTAGACTATTTTTGTTTATTATTAGCGCTAAAATATTATATTTTATGGCAGGGCAGGGCATGCTGCAAGGCAAGGTATTATCTTATATTCAAGATGGACTCCCAGAGTTGTGACTTTGTTGAGTGAAGACTTTGGAAGAATAAAAGAGACGTTGGAAGACCTCAACAGAGATGAGCCGACGATATAGCTGCTGTGGGGGGAAGAAATAGCTACAAAAAGGAAACAAACATAGAAGGATGGAAGGGTATGGAATAGGCCTATATCCAGCAGAGTATGGAATAGGCCTACATCCAGAGATAAAGGCTGAAGAAGAAGAAAGAGAAAGAGATTATACTTCAAAAGAAAGTATTTACTTACCATCACGCCGTTTCCCCGTGGGGAAAAACAGAGAGGATAGAGCACCACACTCTTCTGTCCTAACATACAACTCTCGCCTCATCCTATTCATTCATTTTTGCATGCAAGCTCGCCGGTTTTTGAGGCTTCTAACGGGACCATCTTCCAGTGTCTGATAAATCTGACCATGTCACGTCTTCCGTGGTCGCCTTCTCTTTCTGGCGCCATCAAGACTTGCATTATATATCTTTATTTCATTATATCTCCTCATTCATTCGCTCAACATACCCAAACCATCTGAGCGCCCCTTTTAATTCTTTAAATTATGCTAAGATCAGCTTTACATTCATTCCTAATATCTTCATTCTTTACTCTGGTGGATTTGCCACACACACCTCTAAGGGATCTCATCTCCACTGCATTCAGTCTACTTTCTTTCCTTTTCTGCCAGCTCCAGGCTTCACTTCCATACATCAGTTTTGGTACCAGAATTCCACTATGTACCGCTATTTTTGCCTCGGTAGACATATTTATATTAGAAATTATTACGTTCAAAGCACCGTTCACCCTATTCCCCGCAGTCAGTTAAAAGAAAGTAATATAATAATATAAAAATTATCAAAAAAAAATTTTAAGAAAGTAATTAATAAATACCCACGTACATCTCAACTGACTAAATTACAAGAAAAAATAATGCGTAGGTATCTATAAACTTAAATAATGAACTTCATGTCGATGAAATTTTAAGATTGACTGATTTACGATTCAGCCAAAAACGCAAATGCCTTCATGTGAATATAAAAAATACTACTTATCTTAGAAAAATAATAATTTTAACCAAACTAACTAACTCACCATCATGCCTTTCCCCTACTTCAGTAGGCAGAGAGGATGGAGCGCCACACTATTATATTCTTAACATAACTCTTGCTAAATCCACATGAATAGGCAGGTACATCTCTTCATTCTTCTAACCGATTGTTGAGGCTTTTAACAGAACGTTTAAGACCCCTTCCGTGATTGTCTTCTATTTCTAGTACTATCAACATAGTAGGTACACGCTCACATATTAGGTAAGTATATGTATATTTCTTACTACCTTCTCGTTACCTTGCTAAAATCACCGTCTTAATTATATTATTTTAAATATTGTCTGTATTTAAAAACATATGTTTAATGTTAGCTTTATTCACCTTTGTACAAAAAATAAAAAATGATATTTAAACTTTCTAAACGAGAGATTTCCCGATCAAACATTTTAATTTATTGACATACGTACCTACCTAGGTATTCAAATTAGTAAAAAAAACTTTTTTTTTATCGAGATCTCACACAAAATTATTTATTTTATTTGATTTTTTATAGAACCTAAACGTTTTATAACTTTGCACTTAAATATTATAAACTAATTAATCTCTTTTCAAAAAAATAAAGCGTGCACCACATTGAAAGTCAGTTGCCAGTCATCGACCACGTAAAGGATATACCCATACTCTTATACACTCTGTTTATTATATGATACAATCGTATTAATATATGATATAATATATGCTACAATCGTAGCAATATATAGTCCAATGTAATGAAACGTTTACTCTACTTGAGTAACGCAAATTATTTTGCATTGGATACCTGCTCGATATTCCATCGGATTGGCCAGTAGCGCGCTGGTCACTTTAACCAATTAAAAATTACCAAGCATAAAAATATGTGGGTGAGGTACTGCCTGTATTCGCATGTTTGAATACATTTTGAAGGAGCCCTGTATGCAATATCCGCCAATTATGTATTTATTTAGTGCCTTTGAGACGGTTTTTCACAATTTGTATAATTACCTAAGTATCTACAGTAGGTATCAGGGGCGTACAGTGGGAACAAGAAGCATGACTTTTTCTAAGCATATATTTTGAAAAGAAACCGAAATAAGAGATATATCTCATAATATTCCAATCACAATGATTAACATATTATTCAGATTTTAATATTTCATAATATTCTGCCAGATAACTATTTAATTTCAATTTTTTTCCCAAATATACGGTAAAATAAAAGTCATGCTTCTTATTTCCACTGCACGCCCCTGGTATCTACTTAGGTCGAGCAGTTAATTTTGTTTCAGCTTACTGTATATATATTTTACGTTATTCCTACATATTATTACCTATTTTGATAAAACATTAATTAAATATCTATATGTATCTGTATATAATATATTTTTTGTTTGTTTCTAATCAACTTCACTTAATACTAATTTTTTTATAGAGGATTGAATTTTCTGCCTTTCATTAGTTCTATATTGAAATTTAACCAACATTTGACTGCCTTTTATAAGTTTTATCTAAAAATAAATATTACTATTAGGTATACATATATTTGTTTTTCATTTAAATAAAATACGATTTCCTATATGTATAGGATTTGTTATAAGTATTTTAAGTATATAAAATAAATAAAACACACATAACAACAAATATTTAATAGATAAACAAATAACGAAATTTTTTGAGAAATGCATGCAGTTTTTTTTATCAAATAACTGCATTACTATAGTTAATACTATTATTATAGTATCCTTTCTCTCTGCTTATCCCCGTTACTTGAATTAAAAAGAAATAATCTAGAGCTATTTAAGATACAATATTTAAAATACAGTATTTAAGAAAAAAACACAAATTTGATGGGAATGGCGTTTATAGGTAGGTAATATTAAAATTAAAACATCTAAAATAAGATATTAACTTATAATTAAAATCATTATCTGCAACTAAATTAGTAAATCTCAATAAATACCTACTTACACAAGTAGATACCTATCATAGAATCAGGTAGGTATACAAAAGTTTTTAACTTATAAACTTATAGGTAATTAAAATCATTATCTGCAATTAAATTAGTAAACCTCAATAAATACCTACTTACACAAGTAGATACCTATCATAGAATCAGGTAGGTATACAAAAGTTTTTAATAAATTACAACATAATTTTAAACAACATGTAGGTTCTCTAGGAACATACCTGCATTTATTGGGCTTATGGATATGTAATTAAATACATTTTATTGTATAAACTGTATGATTAACTGTACGATTTATTTTTAATAATTAGGTACTTAAATTTTACTAAAAACTAATATACCAACATATTTAGGTATTAGATATATTATAAATTGTTTCTATTAGATAATAAAATTATACTTATCAAATAAAATATTATTTTTAAAAGTAAAATATATATTGTAACAACACTACAATATAAAATAACATTGTCAAAAATAGATCTATTTTTTTATATACCATTAGGTTCAAAATAGTGAATTAAGTCTGTTTATCATACCGATATAAATATACTGACTTGATATGAAGTTCAGAAACACATATCATTATTTTAATCGCGTATTTTTAATGCTTAGTGATAAAACCAAATATTTAAAAAATAACCTAATACCCTTAGAAGTAAGGTACACAAAAAAAAAATATAAATCAAGACTACTAACCTGCACTCCTTGGGCCTGCCGGAGGGTAGAGTTTCCGCCCCCAGGCCCCCACGGGGTCCAGCTCCAGCGGCGGCCATGGCGAGCCGGTGTAACCAGCCGCGGCCGCGTTCAGCTCGTCAGACCGAATCGTGATTTTTTGGCAACCCTGTTTCTCAAAACTGCCGAACGCCGAGTAGTATCAGACCACCAAAAATAAAAAAATTAGCTGGACAAGTCAACTCCCAAAAAATTACCGCGAGTTTAATTTTAGGTTATTTATCATGATTCTATTTCAAACTGTCGCATATTTTTAAATAAATTAAATCAAAATCACACGCGCTGTTCACTTCCCGACGGCAAACAAAAAAGTTCAAAGAAACACTTCACTTAATGAAATCACACAATTATTTTTAAAAAATACGTAAAATGTCACTAAATAAATTATCAAATCACACACAAATCATCTGATAAATGTAATGAATTCATTAAAATAAAAATAAATAATTTTTTGAAAATATTTATTTGAAAAGTTACTTTTTATTCAAATAATAACGGTAACAATTATTTTTGATAAATATAGTAAATTACTAGGTAATTAAAAAAGTCTCGAAATGAAAAGGTCGCTCGAAGTTAAGGGTCACCTCCGATTTCACCTGTTCGCGATGAAATATTTATCTGTCAATTTTTTGTGACAATCGGGAATGTTCGCAAATGAGCTCGGAAATGTTCGCGACCGCTGTGTCAGGCGTCGTCCCACGGCGGGCGGCGGCGGAATAATGCCTCAGAGATTTTGCTGCTACCGCGGAGCGCGCCGCACCGTGCTGGGACCCGGGGGCGGGGCGTCCTCAGGGGCGGAGCCCCCAGGGCGAGGTCAGACAGGGATGGGTATACCGGGGACCCAGGCTCGCCGGGTTGGGAAAGGATCTCTTTGATCTTCAAACAATTTTTCATGAATTTTCTCTGATTTTAAAAGAACATTATTGAAAGTTTGCGAAAATAATGTATCATTAACATTACCTATAATTTTTTTATCGTTTTATATGTACACACATTTAAATTGGATAAATTCCTCTCAAACTGATTTAAACGAACATTTCGAACCTGTTTCTTGCTAAAAAATAAAATTTTCAATAAAAGTACAATTAAAATATTATCAAAACTTAATAAAAATTAAAGCTGTAATTTTAAAAGTAAAGTACTTCGATTCCTAAATGTTTAAATCAGTCTTCAATGATTCACAAAACATTTTAAAATTAAGACTTTTCGTACAAATTGTGAGGTAAAAACGTTTTTTTATATTTTATTTCCATTTGGTTTTCTTTTAAATAAAATATTATTCCCACTTTAGAGGATTGTTGTAAAAAGCATCAGCGAATTCAGAAAGGTTCTTTGGGGAAAAGCGTCCAGGGCCGGCGGGCGGTCCCGGGCGCCGGCCAATTAGGGCCGGCCTCAGCGGGACGAGGGCCAATGGGAGTGTGCTGGCTGGCTGGCTCCGCCTCCTGGGGACGGACTGAGGTGGGGGAGTTCAGACCCTAAAGCTTGACTTTCACGTTATAAAGTTGATATTGTAGATAGTTAATTTCAATATTAAACAAAGAACAAGTATATATATTTTCAGTAACGGTGTGCAAATTAGAACAACATACAAATTTTTTATAGATATTATTGTCTTTATAAAAATGTTAAAACCGTTTTATCAGCCGAAAAATGTTGCTAACACTTGATAATTGAACTATTAATTTTTAAACAAAAAAAATGATTAAATAATAAGTCGCATGTTCCCATATTTTAAATTTTTTTTTTATCGATTTTAGATGATGAACTAAATTATCAATCGTCATCCACAATGACATTTTATAAGAAAAGTTTCCGAGGCTGCATGTTACGGAAAATGTCACAAAGTTAGATAAAATTCACACAGTATTAATAGTTTCACAACACTTGCGAATTGATAAAGTAAAGTAATTTGTAAAAAAAGATTTAAAAACCATTTTACATTTTATTGCGTACCACAATACGAGAAGAAGTTATTCAAAAACTTGTGTCATTTTAAGTCATTCAAAAAAAAGATTCAAAATGATTTAGAATGCTGTACCTACCTACAACTTCGCTATTTTTTAAAATATTATTTTACATATTCGTATACTTTTGTAGGTTTTTCTTTATTAAAAAATAAACTTTAATTGAAACATATTTACAAATTAATTCTCCTGAATAATTGATCATTCGAATTAGATGATGATATTGTGCTAACTCGTTTATTCCCATTTTTAGAAAAACAAATATTTGTTATATGTTTAAACAGGCCAAGAGGCCCCAATTACAGAAGTCGTTACTTCACAAAATTACTCAAGCTTGAGTAAATCACACAGATTTATCGTGACCTCACCGGGATTGAAAGTTTGAGAAGCCAGTGCCATACCGACTGGGCTACGAGGGCCGCTTTTTTCAGCAGTTAAATGCTATGTTACGTGCAATAATAGTTTTTCTTATAACGTATCGGTAAAACTTTTAATTTCTGAAAACTGATGTAGCTAAGGTACACTATAAAAAAAATACATTGCAATGTATAATTTTTTTTACTTGTTTCATTAGTTTCCTCAGTTGAGATTAATTATCAGCAATTATTTATTAAGAATATTTTATTTACATTAAATGTGTAATACGAGCTTTAGTTGGAAAGCCCAATGCGCAGAGCGCAAACCCTCCAAAGCGAATTCCTTGGCAACCTTCATCAAAAGGAGACGCGGCATACAAAACAGACTAGAGGCGAGCGGGACAGGCGTACTTTGACCTGTGAAGGTGACTTTAGGGAAATTTCGACGCAGAAGTGAGCGGTCTCTGGCGACGCAGCTCTAAGCAGGGCTCTTCGCTGGGAATAACGTCATCATGGTCGGGGTTATGGAGTAGGATGATGTGAACCCCATAAATCAAGACTTATGTGGGCTAATCCCTGAAGGGATTCATCACAGTCGCCAGTTATATCACGAGACCTGTTGAGTTTCGTAGACTTCAATTATGGACGATTTATACCTTCGCCTCTATCTTCTTTACGTCTACTAATAATTCGTATCTTTCCCATTTAAAAATTGATACTTATAATAGATAACTGTTTGATGTGATAGTTGATATGACAGTTATACAATAAGTACGTAGGTATATAGGGCCTAAATAAAAGCAGGTAGTAATCTTATATTAATAGAGATGATGGTCTTAGATTAAAAACCTCGTGCTATCCGGCATTGCAGAACCAATAGAATCGACGACTCCGCACAAATGTGACATAACGACACAAAAACTCTTTACAACACCTGTTTCTGACACGGTATCACCTCACAATATATAAACACATAGATACACACCTTTCGACACAGTATTGAACGCCAATACTTAACTTTAAGATCACATCAGCCCCGATGATGGACCCTGCAATGAGATCTGAAACGCCGGCCAAAGATATTCACGGTCAGATATTCACGGTCAGATATACACGGTCAGATATACACGGTCAGATATACACGGTCAAATATACACGGCATAATATCCCAGAAAACCACACATAGAAGATTCTGAACGGCCGTGAAAACCCGAGAACATTTTCACAATAAACATAGATTTGCAGTGAAATAGATCAAAAATACATACAAGACGCCTAATTTGATTCTGAATTAAAATTATACATTAAAGAATAATATATAATTGATAATATATTCTTCGATTTTATAATGTTTGTAGGTATTCACGTGCAATATGTATGTACATACCTACATTGTTGCCTAGACTCAGCTCGAAATGACCATCTTCATGCTACTGATTATGCTTACCTCAACACACGTTATTTCCTATTGTCTGTCTAGGCGAAATTCTTCGGCTGCTCTATTCGGTTTTGATATAGGTAATTTTAAGGTTTTTTGTATAGGTGCCTGTTTCCTGTACAATACAAACCAAATTTATTTATCATCGTAGAATACTATAGAAATATAGAAATTTCTTTCCGCTTTTTTAGTAATATCTAAACGCTTTACGAATAACTCTATTAAAGCTGCTGTTTTGCTATAAAAATAATTGAAATTAATTATTACCGGTATCTTGTCTTTTAAAATTTAAGTGTTACCTTTGTTAATTTTAGTCAATTACGAGGTATTCAACTTAAGTATAAAAGTGTACGATTCATACAACTTTAATATTTTTAACTTATATCAATATTCCATGTACTTTGGCACATGTAAGAACTTTTAAAACAGTAAAGCCGTCGCGAAACTTCAAGTGGCAGAGGAAAAGAAAAAGGGTGATAAGCAATTAAATGTCCCTTTATCCCTTCTCGTCAACCCTTCTCGACACGGAAAACTTCCATTATTGAATTACCATAAAGTTCCCATAACGCTTCTTATTCTTAATTCACAGATAATATTATTTTCTTTAAAAAAATCCAAAAACTTTTATACATTCTGTCGGAGAAAAAAAAACGAAGTTAGAAAATACTTTAAGGTACGAATTGAAAGACGAAATAAATACTAAAAGCGTTTTCAACAGTTAAGACATGAAATAATAAGTAAATAATATTTTCATACTATACTAATGTTTAGCAACACTAAAAATTATATTATCGCAAAAATAGCTTAATTAAATACATTTTTTTTTATATATTTAAAATATGATACAGAACTGAGAGGTCTATGTGTAACATTTTACATAATAGTTCGATATCTATATAAATAAAAATGTTAATGTTCGTTTGCATAAAATCGATAATCTCTGAAAATTCTTCACCGATTGCTTTGAAATTTTGGCACAACATTACGATTACGAGGATGTTTTTGTATATCTACCTTATTTGTTTTCATATATCTACTATTTATTTATATAAATAAAAATGTAAATTTTCGATTGTCCAAAATAATAAATCTCCTTAAGTTCTTTATGACACAACGTCGCATTTGAATTCGCACAAATTATTTGAAAAAAAAGCGCAGGTACCTACACTTTCAATATTAATAAATATTTAGATATAACATTTTTCAAATTCAAATTTTTTTTATAATATTCGGTTGTCTTTGCTAATATATATGGTACTGATGGCACCGTCTATAAGAGGACTACGCATTCTTCTAAAGGTCTGTGAAGTGTTTGCTGAAGAAACAAACATGCTCTATAACCCTAATAAAACAGCACTGTTGGTTATAAAGTATGGTCAGGGCCCAACAAGTATTCCTCCAGTTACTCTGAACGGTGTGGTCCTGAAGGTGACCGAAAGAACAAAATATCTAGGACACATAATTACAAATAATCTAATGGACGACGACGATATTGACAGGCAAAGACGAGCTCTCAGTGTGAAAGCGAATATGCTGTGTAGAAGGTTTCGTCTTTGTAGCACCGCTGTAAAAAGAACGCTCTTCCTTGCCTTCTGTGCGACGTTATATACATGTGAACTCTGGACAAATTATAAAAAGAGCAGCATAGAAAGACTTCGCATACAATATAACAACGCCTTTCGTATGATGTTTGGCCTTCCCAGATATTGCAGCGTTTCCGGTATGTTCACTGAGGGGCGTGTTCCCAACTTTGCAGCCCTCATAAGATCCAGGGTGGCAGGGATGAGGGAAAGGATATACAGCTCCGGAAATATCCTTATCCTGGAAGCCCGTCTTACTCCAGCATCCAGCATCGATGCACACTGGAGAAAGATACTGGCCCCGCATAATTGACTTGCCATCGCTCGCTAAAGCCGATATTTTACCATATATTTCTTTTGATTACTTTTAATACTTCTCTTCTATTTTATATGATTTTACTATTTCTCTTTTGTTTTATATAATATTTTTAATGTGTGTATTTTCTTTTATATGGAACGTGTGGGATTGCACGAACCTCCCCACATTCTGGAATAAAGCTATATTTATTTATTTATTTATTTATTTAATATAAAATGTTTGAACCGATGAGAAAACGCAGCCAATCGTATCGCGATGTATATACCTATAAAACTCAATGTCTGTCTACATATCAATGTCTGTCTACAAATCTACACTGTTTGTCCGATTCGACTCAAATTTTGCATACTCATGCTTCAGGACATTCCCCCCTCCCATCCTACTCCTTCCCCTGCCCCTGATATATTTACAATGCAAATCTGTACCTACCATTCGACCGATTAGATTAAAAATTTGGAAACTTATTCTTTAGTAACCGGCGGGTAACATAGGCGACATTTTCCCCCTCCACTTTTATCCCTTCCTCTCCCCCTGATATATTTAAAATGCAAATCTGTACCGTTTGACCGATCGGACTCAAAATTTGGAAACATATTCTTTAGAACCCGACGGGTAACATAGGTGACATTTCTTCCCACCACTTTCACCTCTTCCCCTCTCCTGATTATTTTCAATGCAAATTTGTATCGTTCGACCGATCGGACTCAAAATTTGGGAACTTATTCTTTAAGACTCGGCGGATAACACAGGCGACTCCCTGTTATATTTTCTCTACAAATCTACACTGTATGGCCGATCTGACCCAGATTTTGGATAGGTACTTGTTCCTCAAGACCCGGCGGGTAATAAAGGCAACTTTTCCCCCTACCCTTCTTACCCCACCACCAAACCTGATATATTTTCTGTTTAACGTTTGCCAATCTGATCCAAATTTTGCATTCTTATTCTTTAGGTCACGGCGGAATACATATGTCACAATTCCTTCCTGGTCATCCCAGCCAAGATTAAATGGATCCATTTTTTTGTTAGAGATTTTACGAAACAATGAAACCTTTGTGTGTGTCCCACAAACTAATTTTTAACTAACTTCTTAACCCGAGCAACGCCGGGTACGAACAGCTATCAATAAATAAAAATGTAAATATACGTTTCCTCAAAATCTTCGAACGTTCTTCACTGATTGACTTTGACACAATACTGCATTCGAATACAAGCATGTTTTTATATACCAACTACATTTTTATATACCTACTACTATACAGATGTCACATCTGTGAGTAAAAACATGCTTTTTTTGAAAACCAGCAAAATTGAATACCCACAAGCATTATAAAATTAAACATATTAGAAACATGTGCTTTCTCTTTTCTTTCTTTTCCATAAGACCGAGCCACAGCAACGCGTGGCCGGGTAAAGCTAGTAATAATATAATAGTAATAAGGACAGAAAGTACACAAATTTGTTATATTTGACTGAGTTTTAGCATTTTTGTCACTCCTATTTTGAAATTGTTAGTAGTCAGTTGTTTGGTCTGTTGTGGTATGTCGTTGTATAATTTTAATCCATTACAAATTAGTCATAATTATCCTGTTTTTGTTTTGACTTAAGTTGTGTGATAGTTTTGAGCCGTTCTAGTGTAGTGTTAATGATTTTCGTATATTTTTGTGTATTTTAATATCTTCGTCTTGGATTTCGTCAATTGATAGCTTGTGAATGAGTTTTAGTGTTTCGATTTTCATAATGTTATCAACGTTTAATTGCTATACTATTCGGTAAACAGTTGATGACAGATATTTCAAATTGTAGAAATTTTCAGTATTTTATTTTGGTAGGTAGAGAATGAATGAATTAGAAGTGAATGTATGGGGGTTTATTCTATACACAGCCACTGCCCCGAGCAGACCATCAACGCATACATGGTATAGCCGCGGATTCGTCAGCAGTTCACCCAGCAATACGAGGACGGCAAGGCCATCGCCCCAGTACTACACTAACACAGGCACGCGCCGGCGTGGGCACGGGGCGCGAGTGACATCAGCAGGAAACGGCAGAAGTGATGAATTCTCCCGGCACACGCGGGCTGGGTCATACACTCCTCGGACGAGTAGAAACCCTTTGTTCTCGCTTGGTATAAAAAGCAGCCGTGGACACGTTAGTCCTTCGTAGACCTCCGGCGGGTGGCCGGAGGTTATGGTTCTTAGAGTATCTATCATTTTCTTTGTAATCATACTCATGTATACTTCGTAATACTTTTTCGAGATAATAAATCATCAAATATTCTACGCCTTTGGAGCTTTTCCGTCGCATGATGGTGGTGACCTAAAAAAATCAACTGCTCCCCATAGCACCTCCAAACCACCCAAAAATATAATGCTGGCAGTGGCGTAATTGATATAATAGAGAAAGGATCGCTGAGATGGTTTGGCCATTTGAATGGGATGATCTTGGGAAATATGGTAAAGAAAATTAATAAGACGAGTGTTGAAAACAAAAGAAACAGAGGGTGTCCGTAGAAGACCTGGCATAACCAGATAAATCAAAAATTGGAGGATGTCTCTGTTAGAAACTTCAGCAACCGAAGAGCATGCATGAGAATATGTATGAAAATGGACGAAAAAAAATAGTGTACCGGACAGAAAAGTGTGGAAAATTCTATCCTCTCTGTCTACCCTTTTGTAAACAGCTTGATGGTTGGATAATTAGTTCCTTCAATTAATTACCTCAAACAAATGTCATTTACATGTTATATGTGATATGTAGAAATCTATTCGTAATTTGTGAATAAAATAATATTCTTATGAAGGGCGATTTTTGTACCAACTACTGAATTAAAATTCGATATTTTAAATAGTAGATGTAGGTATTAATTTCTTTTTACGCACTAATCTCCAACCGTTTTCCAGTGTCTGAAGAGCCATGATTTCATTTTTATCATATAAAATTGATCATTTTAATAAATATAAGTACCTGTTGAAATTAATAGATGGATTGTTTCGAAAAATGGAAATGATATTATTATACGATAATTATGGAATAAATTGCATTATTTTTCAATAATATAGGTATCTATTCTTAAATATAAATAATCCTAAAAGCTATGTACCAATGGATGATATCAAATTCATAATATGTCTGCCTTTTGGAAGTTACGGATGAAATTGTTTTGTAGCAATGGATGGTTGTAAGACAGTTAATGGAATTAAGCTGTCCTAAATTACATTTTTTTTAAATGTTAGAAGCGCCGGCGCATGAAGCAATTTAAATTAAGGGTAGTTGTTGGACCAAGAGAGAGGGTGGACTAATGAAGCAAATTCCACTTAATTTGTCTTAACACCGCTTGGAGTAAGATTAAAGACTCTGAAATGCTTTTTTATTGCAAGGTTTTTAAAAGTCTATAGGTTTTAAGTAGATTAGAGGGGGAAGCTTTATCTTGGTTGCTTTTAAATATTTTAATGTTTCGAGTCGAGTATTGTGTAGAACCTCCAAGTAAATTGCTTTGTATTTACTTTCCAGGTATTATTGTCCTTTTATTATCATATTATTTATCTTTTATTTAAAAATATGATGAACATGCTCGAAATTAGTTCTCGAGGTAATCTGATGATTCGCATTATTTATGCGTTACTTTATAGTTAGCTATTCTATGAATGATCATGAAATCATTTACAAAAAAAAAGTGTACCTATCTACCAAGCGTTATCATTCAGCACATTGAATCATGAGTTGTACATAAATAAACATATTTTCCAAAAAAAAAAATTTAAAAAAAATATTTGTCTTAACGACGGGTGTCTTTATCTCTAACAATATTTTTATCATTATTTTAACTTCCTTGTGTATTTGTATAACTTTTCATTATTTTTAAATGCTTTTATTATTTTTAATTATATGTTTATAACGTCTTTATTATTTAACTTTTAAAATTATTATTTTAATTTTAAATTTAATTATATAAGCTAACCGGGTTCCTATAAGCTCTGCCTAAACCCATTTTAAAATGGGTAATGGGAAGATTGTCCATAATTTAGGCAGAGTAAATCAGTAAAATAAAAATATGTAAAGTACCTATAAATATATTAATTGAATAACTTCCTATGAAGGAGTAGACGATTTAATTTGCAAGGATATATTTTTACTACACATTTGATGCCACGATGATCACTCTTATGGACGTAAAATGTCCTATAAAAATTATTTAAAAAAAATATTTGTCTTAACGACGGGTGTCTTTATCTCTAACAATATTTTTATCATTATTTTAACTTCCTTGTGTATTTGTATAACTTTTCATTATTTTTAAATGCTTTTATTATTTTTAATTATATGTTTATAACGTCTTTATTATTTAACTTTTAAAATTATTATTTTAATTTTAAATTTAATTATATAAGCTAACCGGGTTCCTATAAGCTCTGCCTAAACCCATTTTAAAATGGGTAATGGGAAGATTGTCCATAATTTAGGCAGAGTAAATCAGTAAAATAAAAATATGTAAAGTACCTATAAATATATTAATTGAATAACTTCCTATGAAGGAGTAGACGATTTAATTTGCAAGGATATATTTTTACTACACATTTGATGCCACGATGATCACTCTTATGGACGTAAAATGTCCTATAAAAATTAACGTACAAGAGTTGTTTACTCGATCAATATTTTTAGTTTATTTTAATGAGGTCATTTAAATTTTCTTGCATAAATATTTCTTACATTGGAAAATGACTTTAAGCACCTATTTCAAGAAGTGCCTTATTTTTGGAAACGTACCTCTTTGCCTATTTTATTCAGTAGGTATGTATAAATATTGTTTTAAAACATTGATAGTGAGATCGATAAACTTTAAGAAATTTTATAGTTATAGGCATCTGGTTTGCATTTGTACACTGCTTATATTTTCATTTAAATTCAAGATTCCATTTTTATCATTTTTTTGTTCAAAATTTATTTTCCTAAATAATTATAAATGTTTTATAAAATACTTTTTTTTAAAGAATGTTTCAAACATGAATAAATAGTGATAAATATTCATATCATTAATATTCATTCATATCAATAATAATATTCATCATAAATAATATTCAATAATATTCATCATAAATAATAGTCAATAATATTCATCATAAATATTCATTCATATCAATATCCGTATTCCCAACCTTTATAATATATTGATATTGTAACGAAATGGCAAAGGAGATTATGTATAGAATTTCTCATAATACGTCAATGACGACAATAACATAGAAGCCTCTAGCACTGTCTACCGCACTCTCGTATTATCTACAAAATTAAGAAAACATCTAAAAACACCTGTAACAGCCTAGAAGCAACGGCAACCTTCTCCTATACACTAGAACAATCTAGAAAATTCGATAATTTCAGCGTTTTGGGTATAAATAGCGTGAATCTAAGCCACCACAAGGGTCTTGTTTCGACAGATCATTCAGTGCGAAGTACGTCACGAACGACGACCAGGTGTACCCCAGTCGTGAAATTACAAAGCGACAGATATCGAGCGAAATAATAAATATCGGGCGAGAACTTATCTAAGTGGCGAAATAAATAATGCGATTAAAACGTGCGAGAATTGGATGGAATGTTCTAGTGAATGTTAAATAAAGTATTCATATACGAGTGATATATTACGAAATACTATGTTTAAAAAAATAGAGTTAAGTTTGATTCACGTTGAGTGACTTTGTACATTGAATAATTAATTAATTAATTAATGAATCGCTAATTAATTTCCAGTGTTTTCATTTGCCACCCGCAGCCACAAACATGTGACAATATATGTACTAACAATTCAAATGCGATTGAATTACAAGAAAATATAATGTATATTTTTTACAATTTATGTTTTATCAAAGCACCGCTTTAAATTTTCAGTGCCACATATTTGCCATCTCTGTACCCTTGATCATTTCAAATATGTATCTGGCAGTTCCATTAAAACTAAAGCACCTATGTATGTGTATACCTACTTTCAGAAATACAGCAATTCAAATCCTCAAAAAAATCAGGAGTGCGAAATCTCCGTGCGTACATAATTGATCATCCAATATTTCCCTACCACACAGAGTGTTGAACACCTCGCGCTCACATATGAGGGGCGATGAGTTCGATGCCGTGTGAGGAGTTTTTCCTATTTGAAGAATCCAATTTGACGCCGTAAAGGCTTATGTACATTACAACAGTCCTTTTCGTTTAGACGTTGGTGTTACAATACCCAGGCTCGCAGGCCAGTAGAAAAAGATGTTAACTGCTATTTTTTGTTTAAGAGGAAATCGAATATATAAAAAAAAACATAATATTTCTTACATTGTGTGAGAAACGTTAACTTTGATACCTCAGCGTAAGTTTAATAATAACAATTAATCTCTATTGAGAGATATTTCTCTCGATACTTAAGTAGTAAAATTTAAATATATTATAAAACTCGCGTTTCTCCTTACTTTTTAAAATTTTGTTAGCATACTTCGAAAAAACAAAATTTTCAAAAAAAAAAACATATCTACCATGAAGATCATTTACCTAATCGAAATACATCATAAAAACGCCCAGGATTGAGGTGATCACAAGATATATTGCGATTAGAACCCACCTTCTGAAAAGCCAATATCGTTTCAATAGAGAGTTAAGGTTATTATTACGGTCGTTGAATATATTTATATGTTAAATAAAACGGATATTTTACACGAAACGTATATTTTAGTAAGAAGCAAATCTCGACGATTCGTTCAAGTCTTATTCAGCATCATTATGAGAGCTTCTTATCACGGCGGAGGAGTAGGCCGAACTGATTATTTCTTCCGGGGTTGTAAATTATATTCACTTCTTCTACGATAGAGGTCGCCAGTGTGCAATATGTACTAATAACATCTTCGAGCTTTTCTTCGACATCTTTTAAAGGTGGAAACAAAGTTGTGCACCAAATACTCGACAGTTTGAAACTGTCGTCTCTATTGAAATTAGGATGTTTGTATAATTCAATGGACTCTCTCACTAATCTAGGTATATATGGCGTGGTTCTGTTGATAAGATTTTTGTCTTGTCAAATCTGATGAAATGACTGAGATTTTTTTGTACGCAAGTTCGCAGATTGCCGATAATAAATCGGCAATCTGCGCAGTGGCGACCTCAATCGTAGAAGTGAACACTCCACCACAAAGTGCATACAATTAACGACCTCGGAAGAAAAAATCAATCCAGCCTACTCCTCCACCATCATAGGATGCTCTCCTGATGGCACTGAATAAGACTTCAACGAAACGTCGAGATTTGTTTCTCACTAAAATATATGGTTCATATAAAATATCAGTTTTATTTAACGCATAAACAATGTCATGACCTCTGGACTACGAAAGCCATCGAGTCAAAAATTAAGATTATCAATATTTTCATTGCTCAGGATTATTAAAGCCAGGAAATATTTTAGTTAAAATGCTAATAGTTTAACATTGATCCTTATATCCGCTTTTCGTTCGTCCTCAAACCACCCCAAAATGCACATTAAAGCCAGGAAATATTTTAGTTAAAATGCTAATAGTTTAACATTGATTTAAAAAAATATATGTTTTGTGATTTTCCTGTTTCCTCCTTAAAACTTGAGTTTTCCTTTTTTAAAAATGAATTTCTTCGATGGCATCACCATTCGAAATACGACGATCTTCGAATGACAGGAGATCTTACAGGGGCGGAGCGGGGCATTAGGGCCCCCAGGGGGACGATTGGGCCCCCGCCGTTACGGCCGCCCGATTGCCTCGCAATGAGAAATCAGCCCCATCCCGAAACTGAGGAAAAGTCATGAAAAAATACAGAATCTGATGTCCAAGTGTCAGTCAGGTGCCCTTAGCGTTACCCAGGGACGGCGGACCATCTCGCATGCACTCCGAGCCGTGACTGATTCATTGTATGGGAATTGAAATATTCTAATTCTTGATTTTCAAAAATTTTCTACATTTTCTTTCACACTAATTACCATTGTTTACGCACGTAGTTGACAATTATACAGGGTTATTTGAAAAACATTAATAACCTCGCAGGATTTTTGTATTTATTTATTATTATTTTTATTATTTTTTGTAAAACGTAAAAAATAATAAAAATAATAATAAAAATATTAATTTTACTTATTTTTTGTAAAACGTTGGACTATCATTACAGTAACTTATAATATAGAATACGAAAAATTCATTCCCTTTAATACAGGTCAAATAAAATAATAAAAACCTTCGAATTCCAATTGGAAAATTTTAAGGATTTTTATCATTTTATTTAACTTGTATTGAAACCGATTAATTTTTCATATTCGATATAAGTTTTTGTAATAATAGTCCAACGTTTTACAAAAAATAAGCCAGAAATATTGAAAAAAATACAAACTTTGATGTCGCATATCCCCATAACTATTGATATTAGGTCACGATAGCTTGAACATTTTCGACTCATAATCAAGGAAGAAATATAGTCCTGCGAGGTTATTAATATTTTCCAAATAATCCTGTATAGATGAATATATATTAGATACATAAATTAGAATGATATGCCTACAATAAAATATATTTACTGAATAAAATATTTAATTTTCTATGAAAAATCATATTAAATCGATGAAAATAAAATTAAAATAAAACAGTCAATATATTTATTGGTTGAATAGCTAGCTAGAGGTATGGCAATATATTCAAAGATGGTGAAACAGCTACGTACTATTAAAATCATTTTGATTACTGAACATGTTGAGTATTTTGTCATACTGGCCTAATCAAAAATCACCCCACTTTACTTCCTGATTTTCCGCTAGTGTACAGTTTTATTATTGCTTCCAGGCTGTTATAGGTCGTAGGAGGTGGCTGGCTTACGCCCTCGGGTGGTCGTACAAATAACAGTTTATGGACTCATTTAGTGGAAAACAATTTGGTTTACGTGGGAGCGTTTAACTACCGCTGCGCCGACATGCTATCCTGGTACATAAAGGAGAATTCCGGAATCAGGATCAGAGAATATTACATGTTAATACAAAAATAATACATTTAAAATTGACAGAATGTCGCTGTGACATATGAAATTTTGACATTTCGTCAATTTTTGCTTCTACCTGCAGAATGTATACGCTTCCGACAAATTGTTGTGTGTGAATAAATTTAAAAAAAAATTGTATCGCTGTTGTTTTAGCATCATGATCAACTCCATTTGAAATAAACCTTTTTTACTCCCTTCGATCCAATCGAGCAGAAACTTTGCATGCAGACCCGTGGCGACGATCAAGAGAGATGTTAAAAAAAATTAATAATTATAGTATAATTTTGGATTTTCAAATTTATAATTTTTTTTTCATACAAGTTGTATGGATATTTCAACGCATATGGTAGACGCGAAACCCAAAAATGAGAAAAGGAGTATTGTAAAAACTTGGTTTTTATGGATTACTTTTTTATTTTACATGTAGCCGTAGTTATAATGTAGGTTTTCACTGTAACCTAGCCCTTAACTGCCTTTACGGTAAAACTGCTTAGTTTCTTCAAATACCTAAGCCTTATTATTTAAATTTTGTTTTCAGACATAGGACGTAAGAGGTATTAAAAAAATACTTAATGTGAAAACATGTTGTATAAAGTTTATGTGAAATTTTATATAAGCTTTACTACCAAATATTTTGTCCAAGCCTTTCTGTACTTCAATTCAAACTAAGGCAAAGTTTACATAGTGTAAGCACACAATGCTTCTAGTTTCCAATGGAAAATCAATGAAAAAGCGATTGTATAAGATGCTGAAACAATGTTTATCTTTATTTAGGATTCAATATTACACTCGGCACACCTCTATTGATATTACCGCCACCTCCCGATGTCGTTAGAGTCGCATAACGGCCGCTATAACGGCCGTTACAGCCAGCGAAAGTCGTTTGGCAAAACTATAGGTGGCTACGAGGATAATCAAAAGTGTACACATGAACCTGACTATTGTGTGCGTGTGGGTTCAACAGGATATGAGAAATTCATTCGAAGGGATCAATTTCGATGAAGACGTCCGCTTGGTTGGGGTAAGGGAAGGACATTTCGGGGTGGTTTGAGGACGAACGAAAAGCGGATATTAGGATAAAACGATTAATATTACTTTTAAAGTTTGCAATAAATATTAAAATTTTAAATATATATTTATTAGCCGTGAACTTCTTATTGTGTTTGTTTTGTTCAACTATCATATCAGGTTGTGATGAAAACTTTATTTACTGCAGCTTGGAACAGTTCGTAGACTGGTCAGACCACTGCCTCGTGTTTTTAAAACATGATGCTCTCCTTCTTTCGGGGCCCTAACTTCCGGCAATCTTTCCCTGCATTGTGAGATGCAAGATCTCGCACTTCTCTCGATATCTCATCACATTTATCATTAGATTTTGAAGATTTTGGATTTTTATTGTTTTAAATACTTCCCTTTCTTTATTCATCCGAACTATAACATCTTCATTCGTAGCTCTGCTCATCCAGCTTATTTTGATTATTCTTCTGTAGACCCACATCTAGAATGCCTCAAGTCATCTTATCAATTCTTCGGTAATCGTCCATGTTTCCATGAACAGCACCTATTTTACAAGGTTTGCATACTGGGGTCGGTGGTAAATTTTATAAGAGTTCTAATGTAGATTACTCATAGCCTAATGGCTAGTTTATGCACCACCGGCACATAGTAATAAATAACCAAACGTAGTATATTAGCATCACGATAAAGATCTATATAATAAATATCTACAATTTAAGCTAAACTATTAATTTTAGCTACAACCTCAAAAATATGATAATTATTTTGAAAGTTAACATATTTAGACAATGAGAGTATCAAAATGCCTCTCCAGATGAAATAAACTAATAATGCAGTTTGACATTATTCACAAACACGCATATGGAATGCAAAACATTTTTTTTAAGTTATACATTTCAAATTTTTTAAGATCGTTTTCGTCTTATGAGGGCATTATCAATCTAAAAACCTAACAAAAGAAGGCGAAACGTGTCTCAAAAAATAAAAATGTAGAACCAAAGAACAAGTGTTTTTCTTTCCACGTGTGTGATAATGGAGTTCTATAAACTTACCTCTGAAACAATAAAAATTATTCACCAATTTGACTACACATAAATGTATGTAAGTGCACCTAAAGTTAAACGATGAACCCTAATCGCGTATACAAACCGCAACTCTTATTGATCATTATTCAACCTGTCCTGTGAAGTGGGCGGTTTGGTTTTGAAAAGGATTAAATAAGGGTTTACTTAAAAAAAACCTACTCGAATGATCCTACCAATACAGACTATTCACCCTTCGCACGAAAGGTTGTAAATTACTCAGTCATTCACCTTAGTTTCCCGGTACTGTAAAATAGAGGGATTCATGCATTCTTTAAATTAAAATTTTTACTGCTTTTTAAAATGTATCTCATGAACAGTTTAAATTATTTTCATTAAAACATGGATTATTAAAATATATATCTTAAGTACGTGGCAGGAAAGTGGATATTTAGATAAAGATTATTTTTTAATTTCAAGAAAACCCGTTCACATAAAGTACCTACCTACCTATATTATAAGTGAATAATTTTTCTCTTAAAAAATGTTGTAGGAATGAAATTGAGCTGGCCCTTATGTACCTATGTATATATATTACAAAATTTTTTTCGGTAATCAAAACTCATATTTAATTTTTTTTAACTTATCAAATAAAATCTTTCATTTGGGCATCTTATTATATTTTTATTTTATTGTCACTTATTTCGTTATGTTTTTATTTCATTATATTTATATAAAAATTTTCCATTGCTACTGTTCTAGTCTTCTATTTTTTATTTGTTTTTCTTATTGTTTATATATTTCACATTTGTTTCTATGCGACATGTGTTAGGACACTTTTATTCATACATGTCATTAACTCGTATCTGTTTTATTACTGAATAAATAAATAAAATAATATATTGAAATAATAACATAGCAAATACAACATCAACTCGAATAAAAATTAAACTGGATTGAATTAAAACGTGAAGGTACGGCATTAATTATATTAGCACAATAATTAAAATGCATCAATCATTTTTTCTAACGCACGAAATATTGCAAGGTGGTTTTCTGAAACCATTCAAATTTTTTGTCCCTTTTCTCCGTTGGCATATACATCGTCCCCTCTCTTTTGTCACCCTCATCCACCCTACGGTTGGAAGTTGCGTATGTAAAATGATAATCTCTAACGAAGTGCTAGGCCCTGTTGAGATTTGTTTCAAATCCCATATCTGTTTGCTAATCCATCAAGGAGGTGTCGTCTCTCTTTATACGGGCGCTTTCGTCATCTTCCATTTGTTCATTGCTCCTGATACACACGAAGATAGAATAATGTTGAAATTTCGAAAAACACACGCTGCACTATATTTACAGTCTACGTTTGTTTATATGAGATTTTTTATTGAGTTATATTCCATTACATATATTGTCACAGTTCGCGGCGGTGGGAGACGAAATGAAACACTTAAAAAAAAGTTTTATTTATCAGAAAAAGTCACTGGACACACATTTAACTTGAGCACTATCGGAATATTCTACTTGTCTCTGGATATGATGATGCACTCTTGTTTGTATTGCCTCCTGAAATTTCGCACGAAGGTTCACGCGTTTATCTAAGCGTCCAGTGTCTGTGGTATTCCCTGTCAGTCTATTTCGATTTCTATGGCGTTAACAACAGTGTCGCCGCGTATATCTATATTCTATATTTTATATACACACACGTGTGCTATTATATTAGAAATAATTGTAGAATCTTCTGGATTGTTCGGAAAACTTCGGTTATGTGCAATTCCTCTCGTTTTTAGCATCTCGTGAGAATATTAGTTATAAAAAAAAAACTGTAAATTTATTATTTCATCAAGTCCCCTTGACTCCTTTGCGTTCTCAACTATGTTTTAAGTAAATAACCTATAATAAGGTTAATCTAATTCAGGCAGGACGAGTTTGTAATATTGTAAATATTAATAAAAAATCTAGATTACTTTGTACATTTATAGGTTGTTACCGCAAATGAACAATGTGTGTATTATTCTCCCGTACAGCAGAAACCACCAGTCCAAGGGTAGATGATAATCCATTTCCTTTTTTAATGGATTTAACGAAGCCACCTCGAACCTCCTCCCGGAAATGTATATATAAAATATTCAGCTTCCAAAAATGCCGAACGCGTTTCAAAAATGTATCTGGGTTATTCTCCTTCATTTAAAAAGGGAATTTTCAGGAAATACATACACATGTAAACATCACATCACATCACTCCCTAAAAAACAAAATTCGTTCTTATATAATTGGATTTTTATTATTTTTATTTTGGAAAAATCAGACTTCCAGAAGTGAATTTTTATTCATTTATCTTCTTCTTCTTTAAGAATCCTGTTGGATCCTTCTTCTTTAAGAATACAATCCGACGTTAACGACAACCCGAGAGAATCTCAAACTTGGGTAGCTCGCAGCAGCTCCCTGACTCTTCTTATTCCGGTCGATTCCCAGATATATTTTAGCAAAGATAAGTACCTTTATGTAAAGCTGTATATACTAACTTCTTAATGAGAAAAAAATCAACAGATGTCTCTAGCAGAGACTATAGTAATATATGAAATTCTCGATTCGAATTATAGAACTTTAAAAAAATATATAATGTGTGGATGTTCTTGATGGAATTTGTGAACGTTGCATTGTGTAGAGTGATTAGAGTGAAGAGAGTGTGTAGAGTGCAGCTTATACAGGTTGTAAGCCCTGAGCCATCGTATAGGAGACCTCCATTCAATTATAAATTAGTTTCGTCTCTATGAGACTTCTATAATTTATCCTCAATTAATTAATCATCCCTCTGGGGACAAAATCCAGTAACTGTGTTCTTAGAACATACTTTCATATAAAAATATTGTTTAAAATATATTTAGGTACTCAAAAAACGAATGTAAATAAATAGTGTTATTATTCTATTGGTTCAATGTACTTGAGACATAGTTTGCCTAGCATGGGCATTATCAATCTTTCGATAACGTATTTGGCAATATATCGATAATACATTCACAAAGTGAAATGCTTCTCAAGTAAATTAAACAAGTAGAATACAAAACAAGTGTCTTATTTCCATACATATGATTTTCTAATTCCACTTATTTCAGAAACAGTAAAAAACCTAAAATAAAACTATGTTAAATTTTAGTTCTTTCAGCATTTTCGATTTAACAATGTAAATATTCCTATACAATAAGTTCAATGCTTTAATTTCTCGTTGGGTTTATGTACCCTACAGTAAAGTCTCCCCAACGGATTACCAGAAGGGATGCATTTGTCCATATGCATTGTGTTGGTGTACGCATCGGGCTAACAAGTGCGCAAGTGGAATTTGATATCTCGGCCACATTTTTAATAGAGAAAACCGCCCCCCGACCAACCCCTCTCCCCATTAATGCCAGCATGTGCCATTATTTTTTACACAAGAGAGAATATAGGTACTAGAATGCAGATATTTCAAAAAAGCCGCAAATAATGATTCAAAATTTTCACAAGCAACATGGTGAAAAAAATACACGTGACGCAATATTGTAAAGTAATATGAAAAAGAAATTACTAGTAAATTAATAAATGATAAAATTTACGTTATGATAAATGTCTAATAAATGGGATCACTGAGCTGCATATAATAAAGAATTCCTTTATACTTTGTAGGAAGACCTAATAACCGGTATAAAATGTTAATTTAATAGGAGTCCTCTTTGTTTTACAATACGATCGGTTTTCGTATGTATAATGAATGACAAGCCAATGAATATTTTTAATCTTTACTTGTAAATTGTAAACCAGAATATTTTTTTATAAATGCACAAAAGTTTTACCCTAAGGGTTGAATAAACATTCTAGGCTTAAAATAATGGTTATGTTACCTTAACCAAAAAATACACGTTTACTCAAGTACTTTTTTAATGTCTTGTATAAATAGCATAACTGTGTTTCTTCTCATAACCTTGTGGATTATTCTGGAGCTTTTAGAGATGAAAATAATAGAAAAAGGGAAAACATGAATCAAAATATCGCATTTATTTAATGACACAACAGACCTTGTGGCCTAATTACTGTTGAAGTACACATCACAAAAATACCCAGGCTTGAGAGAATCTCATAGATACATTGTATTCTCAGAAGGAATCGAGCTAGGAAATCCCGCTATGAGAAGCCAGTGTCATACACAATGGCTTTTCATGCCGGATCCTCACACTAGATTCTCATTTCTATTAAAATCTATTGAAAGAAAGTAAAAATTTATGATGAAAATAAAGAATTTTTAAAAATAATATTATCAGTTTTAAAAATAATATTTTTACAATTTTCATATATGAATATGAATCAAAGGTTTTGTAATATATATTGTAGAGTGTCTCGTCTTCTTCCTTACACTGTCCCAACTCATTGCTTAGGTAGGCTGTTGGGGTCGGCTCTTCTCTTTCTCAGGCTGTATCTTCTTCGGTGTTGGGTATCGCTTTCATCCAGGCCGTTTCTCTGTAGTATTTTGGAACATCGCGTCATCCAGGAGTTTTTGGTCTTCCTCTGGATGACTGTCGACGAAGCTCCATAGATATTGCCTGCTTCACCGTGTGGTCTGGTAGTCTCCATCTAATATGCCAATACCATCTCAACTGTCGTTTCTCTAGCTAACTGTTTATTTCCGTGACGCTCAGACTACCACAAATGCGTGAATTTTTAATCCTATCTTTAATGTTACTCCTACCAACCATCTAAGCATTCGCAATTCTGCTGTTTCTAGTTGCCTAGAGAAGGAGTTATACATATATGTGTTGTAAAGTGATATTGTTTGACTTGTAAATGAATATGTACCTAGTATGAATATCTTAAAATAAAAATAAAAAATATTTGAGAACATTAGATTTCCCATCTTTCTGTACGAATCTGAGATATGGACGCTAAGACAAGACGATGGCAAGAAGATAGATGAATGATAGAAATGATATTGGCGGCGAATATTGCGCATCCCATGGATACCTCGACATAACTCAAAGAAGAAACAACCTCACTTTACAAGAAATAAATAGAAATAAATAAATAGAGACCACCAACTATATCTTCAATCAATTCATCAAGTCAGGGAGCCCTCAGCCGAACGAGAACAGGCGCGTGTCGGATAGTTTTGATTGTAGTGCCTTCGTTATTAGCGACCGTGACTGCATTGTCAAGAGCATTTAGAAGAGGAACACCTTTTAGATTATGACATTAACTGCTCTGTCCTAGGATTCAGTCATTATGTCAAATCGAACCCCGAGAATATGACATATATGAAACCTAAAAGGATAAAAGCTTGCTTGAATCGAGCGCAGTAGTAAATGTTCAAAGAATTTGCCCAAAAGCAGGCTCTTTAGTTAAATAAGAATTCTGGAACTTCGTCGAAAAGACTGGTGAAAATAAATTATAATGACGACATGACCTAGAAATGAAACGGCTTGATGGAAATTAACATAATTTATAATTTTTATTTTCTACACTTCAACACGCCAAAAGTCCAAATACACGATACACACAAAAACACTCAGTCTTCAGGAAATCGCATAGATTAGTTGTGACCTCATCGGAAATCGAACCCGGAACCCGCGGTTGAGAATTATGTTCCACGGGCTAAGAGAGCCGCCGTAATAATGTTGCCACAAAGCTATTTTGCAACTAATTAAGAACAAATTAATATTAATTATATATTTACCCGCATTAATTCTTCATAAATATATATATTAATACATTTTATATTTACGTACAGGCATTTATATAACATACAGTTAAAGTGTAAACGCCAAAAAATAGTGTTCGAAATAAGTTATAAATAAAACGCGCGATAATAAAAAGAAATATATATATTTAAGTAAAAATATACAAATATTTTGGGCGAAATATATCAAAGAAATCATGCGATGATCATGATAATCTCCCTGTAATAAACAAAAAAATTATAAAAATTTTGTACTTTGATAAAGTGGAGTTTCATCCATCTAAAATGCATCACCCGGGTAAAACATTACTGTGTTAATAGATGGTGATTTATATCGAAGGTAAAAAGTAATAAATAATATAAAAAATGAATAGCTGCTATAATATATTTCGCTTATTCATTCTTAAGCAATCATATAAAAATATTTTATAAAACTAAAAATACATTTAATTTTTTATATTGAATTTACATCAGATTATGATTTTAAATTAACAAATATATTTTATTCTAGTTGTTCAAACCAAATATTGCAAGCTTATAGATAGGCATGATCAAAATGATTTTATGAAATATCATACATAATATATGCCCTTTAAATAATATACCTACACTGTCGGCAGACAAGAGCCTAGTTGGCTACTTGTTATAAGCGGGATGGCCTAACAATTAGGGGGTAATTTTTGTAACAGTTGGACACATTTGCCCCCCAGAGCGCTCAACTAACACATAGGCGACGCGTGTGAATGCGCATAAAACATTTTTTTGGATACTGAGATATATTTAAAAAAATGTAATCTACATAAGATAATGTTTTATACTAATAAATAAATCGCGCTAACAAAAAACATTCCACTAACTACTTTTTGGCCTTTATAACAGAAGCAATATTCATAATATCGTAATACAAATGTAACAAGTGATTCAATTGAAAAATGTAGCATTTGTGCTAATAATCGAAATAATTATAACACTATCATTACTTCAGTATTATCACAACTACAAAAATTTCAGAACGCAACGTTTGTAAACGCAAATTCCGAGCGATGAGTTTCAGTGAACGTCCTTAAATAAAAAAATTATTAGTCTGAGTTTAATCTATTGGAGATTTAGTCTTCATCTAGCTGGATAGACTGACGACATCAAATAACTGCAGGAAGCAATTGAATACGAAAACGAAACGATAAACAGGATTTGGTGGTTATAAGGAGAGACATGTACATCCAACAATAATACATCCAACTATCCAACAATACGTTTTTTAGATATTAATATGAAATAAATTATATAAATATACACATGCAACATAATCTCTGTGTCAAAATAAATAAAAAAACCACTAGGGTACGAATCCTAAAAAGCATTAAATAATACACTATAAGTTATGCCAGGATGATTTAAATACCATTAAACTAGGTTTTAAAATTAAATTTTACAATAAAAATATATTTTTATAAAAAATGTATGTTTATTCACAATTTATTGAAATATTTTGATTTGGCACCCGGAAAATTATTATAAATACTTTCACATCATTTTGATCACTCCGAAACAATATTTGAAATTGCACCATTCGTGACGTCGTCCGCCACTGCTTTTTGCGAACATCATCTATCATAACTGTCTCCCAACGACACTAACTGGTGCATAAAAATGCTGCAGAAAGTGCGCGGGGGTGCATTGTTTGCCCTGCATTGTTGCATAAACTTATTTAGTACTAACAAGCCCCGCGCTACACTTGCCCATCACACGTCCGAGTGCCCCGATTGTTATTCTCTCGACAGAGACGGAGGAATATTTGTATGGAATAAATTACGCGCGTCGTATTATATTTTTTATATTAATGATTTATTGAGATCAGATTTGGCAGATGATATACATTATTATTTAAGGGGGCATTTTTTGGAAGGTATCAAAAACAGACGGACAAGGCTGGTGAAGACACATAGATAAATTTAAAATGCATTTTTTTTGGGTCGCAATCCTAGGATTGGTCTCCAACAAACACTCGCTTTCTCCACTTCTCTCTGTCACCTGCCAGCCTCTTCATTTCTTGGTAGGTGCTACAGCGTACATCTCCGATAATCTGGTCTACGTAGCTTAATCTCGGGCTGCCTGTACGATTGTGGCCTTCAACATTTGCCTCGACAATGGTAAAAAGAAGGCCCGGATGCCTTATATTATGGCCTATCCAAATTGCTCGTTGGTGGGCGATTCTGTTAAGGAGCACCTTTTTTCGCCTACCCTACGGATATGTTCTGACCAATGTACCACATCTCAAAGGCCACTAGCCTCCCGGACATGCTCTGGCCGATGGTTATGATGGTGGAAAAATGCTTATATCCTTGATAATTTTAAGATGCCACCTTTTCTGAAGAAATGTAAGAATGCTGACTCAGGTCGTATAGAAATGTAATGACAATGATCACATAATTCATAAAATCATGAGCGCAAATAGAAAAGGAAAGGAGAAGAACGATAAGATCACGTGCAAAATGAAACATCAACATTATTACAGAACAAAATGAAGAGTGATTAGAATATGTTGCCCCCGATAAAAGGGATAAAGCGAGAGCAAAAGATTTAACAGGTTATAATTTTGATGCGACATGACTCTTAACTAATCAACTTTTCAATCCGATTAATCAACTTGACTCTTAACTAACGTACGTCTAAAAGTTGGTTTCAAGTTTTCAAGGTAGCTAACAACTTTCTTTGTACAGTTGTCCGGGTTACGCTGCAAAGTGTCTCTAGCTGTCATAGGAATATAAAATGTATATATATACAGACAAAATTGCCTCGAGCCCTATACTCTACTCTATAATATAGTGGTTTATCATTCTTGTCTTGTCCATGTCGATTTTTGAATCTTTTAGAATGGGCGACCTCTTAATACATTGTGTGAATTGAGATAAATTATAAAAGTTTCACAGGGACGGTGCTATGAATATGAGAAACGTGTGTGGAAGTCTTTTATGCGATGGGCCAGGGCTTACAACTTGTATGAGCTGGCTTAAGTAATCACTCTACACAATGCAACGTTCACCAATTCCATCGTGAGAACATCCACACATTATCAACTTTTGAAAGTTCTATATATCTTCAAATCAGAGAATCTTTCGTTTATTTGAATGCACTATGCTAGAGACATATGTAATCTTTTCTCATGAACTATTTAGTATACATAGATTTTCGCAGTTGGTAATAATACTTCTATATTTTTATATAGAGGTATTATAATTTTATTTACAGTCCTCTTTTCTCTCACAAGTTCTACAAGTTCAAAGAAATTCCTAAAAAAATGAATGCTCCATATCCTAAAACATCACCCTAAACCGTTAAAAAAACAAACAGTTTCTTCTCTGAATAAAAATGCTGGCCATATGGGCCACTCAGACTGCATGCTCCAAATAATAAAGAGCGGTGCTGTCTATAATGAAGTGGTAGCATTATCTATTGTGATCTGTGTAAGGTGGGTAGCTTTTTCACTGCTGAAAATGGTACTCCGATATTTGATGCCGCCGGCATGTGTTTGGTAATCAGAACTAGATCATCTAAATAGAATCGGATGTGATTACATACTCTTTATTATGTTAATGTTATATTCGCTTTGTTCTTATATTTCTACAATTATTATTATTATTATGAGCAATATATTTCGAAAACTGATAGATTAAATCAATATTTTTAATATGTTTTTAAAAAAATATTGAGTATTTATTGTAAAAATATTGGAACGAAATGTCACTCTTACCTAACCAAAAAAAATGTACAAAAGAAAAATATTACTGTATATTCTAAAGTATATAATAAAACTGAATTTATTAACAAAAAACTGAATCTGAATCAGATAGTTAATTATGTAATTATATAGGTATTGGTAGAATGGATATTTAGATATTCAAAAAAATTCTTAAACAAAAAATAAGAGTAGGTAAATATATTTCTTATTTATTTAACATTGCACACTGTTTGTTACATTTATTTATTGTTTATTAAAACTTTAAATAAATACATAAATTTTATCGACCAAATAAATTAAAGTAGGGCCAAGAGTGTATAAAAATATTTTTTTATTTAAAATAATAGAATGAGTTTTTTATTTAACGACAGCAGTCTATTAAAACCAACCGGTTTCAAAAAAATAATTTTCCTTAATGAGCGTTATAATAACAACATATAATATTAATATATATGATTATATTGCATAGTCTAATACAAAGCAAGCTCAATAATTTAATTAAAATATGTCTAACCACAATGTTTTTGCAATAATTATTAAAGATTACATATATAATTTTTTTTTTAAACTTTATACCTATTCATTTTTATCATTTAAGCGTTTTAAATTAATATATTTTTTATATATTCAAGAACACATTCATATTTGTGAAGTTGTAATTTTTCAGAACAAAGTTCTGTGGAATTTTTAAAACTAAATTAATTAATCAATTAGAAAGACATACAGAATAATCTAATTCGCGAAAAAATATTAGGTTACTACTGGGATATCAAAAAAGTGGATTGCCCTATGAACAAAAATAAAAAAGAATCAATTAATAAAAATAAGAACTACATATAAGGTCGATATATTCACGGAAACATAGAGGGTTGCTATAGCTTAGTGGTCAGAGCACCGGCCCCGAGAAGGAGGTGACCTGGGTTCGAATTCCAGTAGTAACCTAATATTTTTTCGTGAATTAGATTTTTCTGTATGTCTTTCTAATTGATTAATGAATTTGGTTTTAATATATTTTTATTTTTTAATCATATTTTCTTACATTATTATTTTTCACATCTTATCTATCTTATCTATCTTACCATATTCTTTAAAAAATATTTTTAATTATTATATTTATTTTAAGTATATCTATCATATGCATTAATATAGAAATAAATGTAAAAGCTCAAAAGTTCAGTGTTTTATTTCATAATTTGCCTAAAAAATATTTATGAAAGATTCTTGTACCGTGTATAATACAAAATAATAAGTATATTACCGCTATTCTTTTTTTTTCTGCGACACAGGAAATATTAGAGGGAACGTGGAACACATAAAACCTCTAACACGCATCATTTATTGCGTAAACTTTTGTGAACTCAAAACAAGCAGGTGATTTTGAGTGAATGCGAGGGCAGCGTGTCCATCCAGGACCCTTTAAGGCCACCTCCGAGGCCCTGGGGGACGTATGCAAATGGCGGATTCTTGTCGAGACCCAACAGCCCCGTAACGACTTCTTCTTGAAAGGGCTCATGATAAATTGTCAGCCTGCGCCCGTCCGAGGCCGAAACTGAAAGCTCGGGTTGTAGCCACTCATATTGGGATGATAATAATAATTATTAGGCATCGAAGTATAAAGCCTCGGGTGACGGTATTTGATAGCAAGGCGATCTCGTATAAACTTTAAAATCGGACATATTTTAAGGTTTTATTAAAGTAAAGTTTTAAATTTAAAATAAAATAAAATAGTTTTAAGTCACTGTAATAAAGTGGCTTAAAACGGAATACGTGTCACATCAATATTCTTACTATTTAAAACTAAGCTAAAAAAAATCAATATTCTTACTATTTAAAACTAGGACTAACTTGCTGATTTGGAGTGAGATTTGAACCCGCAATCTTTGGATCACGAGGCGAGAGTCCTAACCACAAGACCAACAAGCTACTCTGTTTTACTTTTAACTTTAATATAATGTCAAGCACAAAATGTTTTCTTGCTTTGAAAATTTATAATTTTAAAGTAAGGACGGTAATTGGATTATATTGTCGCGGATCCGCAGCAGTGGGATCCAAATGAAACGCTTTAAATATATTAAACTTTTATTTGTGAACAGAGACACTGGACACAAACTCACTGGAACAATATTTCGTTGTTCTCACTAATTTCGCACTCGAGAATATTCCACACTTAGGTAATTTTTATTCGCTAGTTGTCTGTGTTCACTGGTTTCTCGTTCTTTGTGGTTTTTATTTAACCACAGCAGTTTCTATTTTTTTATACAAATAAATAATTAGCTTGCATTAAAAAAAAATTGACTTTGATAGACTCTTGGACCCTGTCATAAAAATATTTCCAGTAATTATTATCCCATTATTAATACAGACGTTTATTTTAAAATCATTTTATTTTAATTGAATTTTGCACATAAAAGTTAAAAATGTTATTTTTTCGGTTAGTTCTTAATCATCTTGACTAAAAAAAAATTAAAAGAAACTGTTGAATAAATATATAAATTCAAGTAATTATATTAACAAAGTTCTAATTCTTTTAATTAAAATGAATAATCGCAAGGTATTTGCAACAAATTATTAAAATATATTTACATTAATTAAACGTTTACAAAGGTTTAATCAACTTTATTGATTCTCCTAAACTCACCAGCTTGCTATTCTTCTACGTTCCATTCAGATCTACCAAACAGAGGTTTTTTTCCCTTTCAACCTATCATACCACTAATGGAAAATCCTCTTCCATCCCATGTTTATGCATATATTACACATATTACTTAGTATTACTGTTTACTTTTACTCCTTATTATCACTGAGTCTTGTCTGTGTATGTTAAAATCAGGGCGCGAAAAAATTCGATTTTTATAATAAAAAAAAATAATCGGATTTTTTGATCTACATCCCATATATATCAAAAATTGGTTATATATCCAAACTTTTTTCACCTTTTTTGCACACGTCGATTGATACAAACTTGAAATAATTGGGTAAAATATATTATTTATTTTTTACATTAATTATTATTTATTAAATAAATGAATTGCATACTGAAAACAGCATAGATATGCAGTAATTATAAATAAGTTATAAAAGTTGCTCTTTCTAATGTTAAATGTGTTAAAAAACGGATTATTTCAAACAAATTAAACTAAAAAACAACAGTAGCACTTTTTAAAATACAACTATCGCCATCTAGTAACGACCGAAGATATAAAAAAAATAACCTGTAGCACGTTTCAAAATACAACTAGCGCCATCTATTAAAGACCGCACAAAGTTTTTTTGGATATATATCAAAAATAAAAATCAAGCCATAAATATCGCTATATATATCCTCGAACCCTGCTTAAAATACTCTCTCGTCTTACTTACAACTCTCTTGTGTCATCCTAAAATTGGAGGAGACATATAACAAATCTTTTATATTTTTTCTTACCATGTCTTTATGTCTACAGTTGCCGGCAAACTTTTTGAATTTTTTTGGCGTAGTGGGAGAATGCGCAGAAGACAAATTTTGGGTGTCGTTTGTGAAATGGAACATGCGCAAGCTTCCCCCCACTACGCCGAAAATTGTCAAGATGTTTGCCGGCTACTGTACCTGTGAATGAATGACCAAATAAATAAATAAATAAATATATTTTGTAGTAAAATTTGCTGCGCAACGCCATCGAGAAACTGACGCCTCACCTCGCATAATATTTGCGGGTCATATGTAAAACGTGGCGTACGTACCGCGGCGTGGAGAGCGGTGCGTGGAATCAGGACCCGTTGGCGAACATTTCTTCATTAGCGCTCCACCCAGCAGAGCCCTTCGGCCCTGGCCTCCCCTTAAGAGGAAGATATTGTCAAGTTTAGTAAAAGCGGAAGAGAGACATATGAGCGTGTTAATTAGGTACACGTGGACAAGTTGATGTACGTCTGTGATCACGTTTTACACTTAACGCGTTAGGTAAGTTTCAAGATAGTTATCACACCATCTACTCGCTTCATTTGTAATCATTACTCTACTCAAGCTACTTATTATCAAGACTCTATTCACTTCAATTATAACCGTAACTTTGCTGTACTCGATATCATTCAAAATAATTAACTGCTTGTTCCAGATGTGTTAATTACACCATTCAATCTACTCACTATCACTGTTATACACAGTCAACATTATTCTAATCACTGTATTTATTTATTTCAATATACGGTACAGAAGTCCCATTTACATAATAATAAGTATATACAAGAAATCCAAAGAATAGAACAGTAAAAAAATACAGAATTGACAATATTGTATAGACAGTTGTTTAAAGTTACAAACAGTAATTTAGATAAAGGAGATGAGAGAGAAGGAGAGAGAATATACAAGGTTAAACAAATAGGTATAATAATTTGTTTGTGATTAAATATGGATTCAGGACAGTAAGGTGTAGAGCTTTTAGTAACGCATCTTTATATTGTGCACAGCTGGAATTAAAAATATCAGAGATATGCGCATAGGTGTTATCTAGCCTATGCAGTCTGGGTACAAGAGAGTTAAAATGCGAGTTAGTTCTAGTGTTGTCACAATAAAACAGCGTAGATATTCGAGTAGCTCTTTCAGGCGCATGAAACATAAACAAACAATTTTTTATATACAAATTTTACATATATACACAAACATATAAATGTGTTCGTATACATACATTTATATACAGAATAAAATTATATTTATTACATATACTCACTATCATTAATGGCAGAGGCTCGCTATAATAACTCACTGTACCGGTCATCGTGATATTTACATTACTTTATCAGTCCATCTCGGGAAACTTTCAATTTATTCATACATTTATGTTTCTAAAAATTTATTATTCCTTAGAAAATATAATTTTTAGATTTACAATGATCCGATTATGAAGAGTTTATAAGTCCTATTAATATATAAATTTTTCACTTACATATCCTAAAGTGGATTTATAATTGTACATTAATCAATCAAAATAATTCGGTCTCTTAGCGCTGATGAATCTTAAAAAAATATATATGGAATAATATACACGTCAAAACTAAATAAAGGCGCCAGGAAAATAATCGAACGAATAAAATTATTAAGTAAAAACACGTTTTAGATGTGACAAAAACTTTTACAAATAATATTTTTAAATTTTTATAAAGATTTTAATAATTTTATTTGACTTGTGTCAAAACGAATGAATTTTCAATAATACATATAAGTTATTGTAGTGTTTGTCCAGCGTTTTACGCTTACATCCATATTGTCGACATTTCACCCAAAGTGTAAAGAATATATTATATTCAAAATGTAACGAAAAAGACTCCTGGAAAGAAGTTTTTGTTAGTAGCTACAATATACCCTGTATAAATATCCACTATGTATACAATAGGAGACATATGAAGGAAATGATATGGGAATAGGTATGGGTGGAAAAGGGGGAGGTTGGTATTAGAGTTAAGTGAGGGAAATATATAATCATAAAATGTGTTTGATTAGAACAAATTTTGTTAAGGTTTTAAGCTACACATGTTTATTTTTATTTTTCTATTATTTAAAATGTTGATAGATTTTTTTTTCAAATTTTTAAAGTCTCATGAAAATATTAACTTGTATGGAACATGAAAATGTCTCAAGTGTGTTAGATGACTCTACTTTTAAAAACATGTGACACATACATTCAAAGATGTATAGTTAATAAGTATTGTTTTAGTTAAGCGGGGTCAATCTTTAAAAAATCTGTATCGTTTAAATAATCTTTATGTGATTTGCATGCGCGGTGGATGAAGGAGATTCATTAATTTTCATTACCGATAAATCATTACCGATAATCGGCGATAAAAAAAGCAGGGAGATATATTTAATTGCTAGATATTTACACACATAATACATATAAATATAGGATAATAGATAATATGTAGCAAGCCTCGCGACCAGTAACTACCTCGTAGGTAGTAATATTCTGAGGTATGTTCTTTTTATGTTTACCTGTTCTGAGGTAGGCAACCTTTTTATTATATTACCACCTTGGATCAATATTTAATCTTTATTTTGAAAGAAAGTACACACAGTAAGAATCAAAAGTAATAAATGATGCGCATAAGTTGTCCAAAGTTATGTCCATAAGTCGAAAGTGGTCCCTTTAAATTTACAAATTATTGTACATGACACCAACTGCAAAAAAACTAACTGCAATGACAAATGCTCAACCCTAGAATCTAAAAGAGAACTAAAATACCTTGGTGTAATAATAGACCAACACCTAAAATGGCACAGCCACATTAGCGAGTTGGTCAAAAGAATAAGGAAATGGAAAAGGAAAACACACTAACAATATGCAATCATTGGATGGGGAGGGGCGTATAATAACATCATAAACACAGTGAAAGTAATCCATAGATCAATTATAAAAGTAATATTAAAAAAAAGAAAAACCTTCTCTACACAATTACTTTTCTCTAAATTCCTAGTTCCAAAATTAGAGAATGTTTACAACAAAACGTCAATTATACAACTAATTAAAGAAAACATAACTGCTAAATTTGAAAAAAACACATCATTAAGATTCAAAAATAATTTTAAAATCCCAAAATATAATACCAAACTGTGTCAACAAAACTACATATACTTGGGCATAAAAAACTTCAATAACCTACCTACAGATATTAAGAAAATCGATGACTTACAACAATTAAAGAAAAAAATAAACCAACACTTTAGATCGATACAATTTGACAATGCATAACAACAACAAGGAACAAATAAGCCAAATCCAAAATAAACTAATAAAGTGTAAACCCCTCACCAAGCTCATGAGCAAGTCTCATTTTTGGAGAGGCAAAGCAATAAAATAAATGTATCTAAGTAGATTGTAATAGACAAATGTATTTTGATTTAAATGTAGTTTTAATATTAAATAAAAAAAAACAAAAAAATTTAAAAAAATATGAATGTAAAGAAAACAAAAATTCTGAGTCCAGAAAATATAATCATCACAATCAATTACAATAATATTGAAATGGTAGTTGAATAAATATGTCTAGGAAACAAGATAAAAATGGATAAAGAAAACTAAATAGCTGAATTGCCAAGACGAATAAGAATGAGCTGGGCTGCTTTTGGCAAACTCAAATATATTTTCGAAAACAAAGAGATCCCAATTAGCTTTAAAAGAAAAGCATTTGATTCGTGCATACTGCCAGTGATGACGTATGGATTGGAGACTATGACCCTTGCAAAGAAAAGTGTAGAAAAGCTCAAATGCATACAACGATCCATGGAGAGATCCATGCTAGGCGTAAGCCTAAAAGAATTAGAAATGATGAAATTAGGCGTAGAACTAGAGTAATGGATATCATGGATTATGTAGCGAAGCTAATGGCAATGGGCAGGACATGTTGCAAGGCAAGATTTTACAAGATGGACTCCCAGAGTTCTGAAATGGAGACCTCGGGAAAATAAAAGAGGCGTCAAAAGAGATGGGCTGACGATATAGCCGCTGTCGGGGGGGGGGGGAGAAATGGCTACAACTAGCAAATAACAAGGAAGGATGGAAGGGTATGGAAGAGGCCTATATCCAGAGATGAAGGCTGAGAAAGAAGAAGAAGAAGATAAGTTGTCCTACTTCTGAACGTGGAAGAGCACGGTCAGTCGGGTTAGTAAAGATGAAACTGGAAAAAATACCAGCTGCAGTTGATTTTTAAAGTAACTGCAGGGAGCAGGGACGTGCAGAGGGAACATCGCTGCATAACTTTTACGTTTTTACCAATAATTTGGGAAAAAAATATCGGAATACAACATACATTTCGTAATATTTCTTTCACAATTATTATCATAGTAGGTATTCATATTTTGATAAACCATAATAATCTGTCGCATAAATATTTCATTTCTATTTTTTTTCCAAAAAATATATTTACAAAAAAGTCATGCTTCAATTCTTGTTAGGTGCGTGCAGTTCGCACTGCACGCACCTGGCAGGGAGATATATTGACTAGGTATATCAGCGCACACTCTTCGATGTTCCAAACTTTATATTTGTATTTATGTAAATAATTTAAAGAGTACCTACTTACATTTTCTCTCGTGATTGTGAAATGAGCTTGCTACCAGGTGCTGCTAACTACAAACTCATTTAATTTCATCCATCTTAAATTTTTAGGTACTTACCCCCGAAAGATACACCGGCCCACGATAATCCTTCAAACCAATCATCTAGAGAATTGATCTTAGACCGGAAGTGATCTACAGGCCGGAAAGGGTAGAACTTCCGGTCCAAGATGGCGGGCGCCTCGGTCGAGAATGACGTAAGAGTTGAAGCTTAGGGGGTTGGTTGGCAACATCCCAAGGGGTAGTTAGCCCTGATTCGATTAGCGTCTTACAAGACGGTCGTGTGGTTTCACGGTAATAAGGAGTCCTTAATTAGGTTGCTGCTTGTTATTATGTGATAAACCCCGAAATGGTTGGGGAGTGTACTACAGTGGACATTTTGTTATAACATCCAGGGGTTCAAATGTAGCTTTTGATTATGAAAGGGTTCGTGTGGATAGTTTTGATAGGAAGAAGGGTGGCGTCTTTGAATGTGTACTTACGTCATTCGGAAATATTAATATTCTTGAATTTATTAGAATATCGGTACGTTAGAACTTTTAAGTCCTAATAAATTCAAGAATATTGAATGACGTAATGACCAAATGACGTAGATACACATTCAATATGAACTACGAGTATAATTTTTTTTTTGTAAACATGACTCGTGACTGAAATGAATTAAAAATTACACTAAAATTACAAAAATATTTATAATACATATTTATACCGAGCCCGTTGTAGGGAACCACAATGGCGTATAACATTTTTTGTTATTTATTTATTTAAAAAATAGAGTATAATTATAATCTTCAAATGTTATTTACTTTTAAATTTTGGTAAATAAATTATTGCATTGTATTGCTATTTATATATTTCCTATTTTTAAACACTAAATGGACTTTGGCGCAGGCGTTACAACGATGAGCTCTATACTCTATTTAAGGAGCCAAACGTCACAAAATTTATAAAACTGGGAAGACTTCGGTGGCTGGGTCATGTGGAGAGAATGTCCGAGCATCAAGCACCAAAGTCTCTGCTGAACTCAAGGCCAATAGGGCGAAGGAGCTTAGGAAGGCCAAAACTAAGATGGAGTGACAACATCCTCAAAGATATCTCTGCCTTAGAGCTTCGAAACTGGAGAGAGCTGGCACTAGACCAAGATGAGTGGAGGAAAATTATTGAGGAGGCCAAGACGGTGGGTTGTAATGCCAAGAATGATGATGATGTTGATTTTTAAACACTTTACAGTTAATAATTTTAAACAAATACAAATTTGTAGAAAAAGCTGTTCAATAAGCTTCCGATGGCATTTTTCTACACTTTTCTGTTAATGTTGCTTCCTATATAATCACGTCAGCATAACCCCTGACCGACTGCCCAGCCTGCCCAGACGGTAGCCACGCCATTGATGTATATGTACATACATATATGCAAAACTTCTGATAGCTTCACTTTAATAATGCAGACCTCTAGCACAGTATAATAAATACATACAGTATGTTATCTTGGCAGTGTCCTTGAAATAAATACCTACGGCCGCTTGGTACTTAAACTTGGTTAAAAACGCACCAGGGCTGCTCATTGACTGACTGTTTATGGTTTGGGGTGCCATAAACTGACCTAAATGTATGCGTGGGAGCATCTCACCCTGCTTGCGTCCGTACGTTACTGCAGCCCTGCAGCGACTGAGCAGTTCGAAGTATACCGAGATTTCGAAGGGCGTCGTTTCGGCTGTTTGTATGAAGATATAATACTGTATGCTTTACTATACTGTGCCTCTAGGCTGTATAGTTCCGGCCCGTGTTAATAATCACACACACATATTATATTAATTATGTTTTAGTAGTAGTATAAAAGTTGCTTCGCAGCTAGTAGAAAAATTTTGATGGAGACCTCTTTTTTCAATCTCGAAAAAAATATATATACATTGGGTGAAATGTGCATTTTTTCAATATTTCTGACTTATTTTCTGTAAAAAGTTTCTATTCGAAATTGAATAAAGAAGTCTCCCGCAATGTCTTTGCTACTAGATACAAGATGCCCTGTATATTATAATACGCGTAATATCCAGCGTAATATTATAATACGTCAAAAAAATTTATGCTAGTTACGGAATCATGAGTAAACTTACGGTCGTATGTAATGTTTTTATTTAGATATTGGAGGGTTTGTTAATGTTGCCGCATTGGTAGATTGAAGATCACCAATCCCTGGTGAGAATGAAAAATTCCCACTCCACCTGGAGAATCTTCCGGTGTTCATGAAATGTGTCGCGTTATGTAGGCAAGTGCCAAAAATATCATATAAGAAAGGCACAAGGAAATAAGCGATATAAATAATACTTCTATTGCACTGAAGATTATTGAATATTATTTGAGGTAACAGGCGAAACTAGAATAAAAATTTTGCAGTTGGTTAAACTATCAAAATGGAATGGCAGAGAGAAATTCGTATCTAATTATATCAACAATTGATAGCTGAGATATCAATTTCTAGTGTCAATGGTTACTCGTCGAATTGCGTAAAATCAGTTACTAATTGTCGATAAAATCAGTTATAAATTTCAAATAATAGTTAGTGTGCCGGTAAAATACACTTGCTTTTGCCTCCTTTGGGTATTTCGCAAAAAACGCAGACTTATTCGGGGGTCTTACAAAATTTTGAACTTTTGAAGAACTCCAACGTCTTTATCTCCATTATCTCTTATTGTTGCTCGCGATGCAGATCGATGGTCAGCTGCTGGTGAAGTTCCGCTACCAGCTCGCGAATGGCCGTCCCCATTTACCTCCAACCATGTTCGTGAAAAAATTCACAAACGTAATCAATCATACGCAGTTTATAGTTCCCTTGGTGATACCGTTCTAGACTTATTGATGATTTTTCCAAAACTTTCGGAGATTCTCGTATTGCAAGACACGCTCGTTTAACAAATAAAAATGTTCTCATCTTGCAGAGACTTGCAGACCAAGTTACTCACCATCCAGGATTTTACAGAATTTAATTTTACTCTTCACTTCGAGGCCAGCTTTATCAGTCTTCGGGTTAATTAACTAATCTGTCGATTTGGATCCCATTACAGGGTCCATTAACAGGGCTAATCTGTCCCGAAAACATGAGAAAATTTACAGCTTTAAGGGATTCGCACTCCTCACTGGTCAAATACACATACCTAACGATAAAGCTGCCAGTTGTTGCAAAGGTTATCACCGTAGTAACAAAAGCGCGGAGCATAGAAAAACACATAAAGAAATTATATTTATATTGTTAGGGGCTCACTTCATTATGACTACAAAAGCATCCGTGACGGTGTTCATGGAAGTCCGATATTAGTGACACTTGCTAAAAATGTGAAGGGAGGTGATGTTAAAGGGGAGGTTAGGGCCCCCACCCTATTTCGCAAAGGGCATTCACAATCATTCATGATTTTCATCCGCCCTCCCATAAATCGAATTATATCAATAAAATATTTCGCGCTTATTCTATGCCTGTAATGATTATTTCCATAAAAATGAATTCGATAACCGTGCAAGTATAGAAATCAATTTATCGTCATATACGCAATATGTATTTTTCAATTCTTAACGAGCTGGCAAATGTTAGCAGGGCTCCGTGTGTACTTGGATTTATTCCACCAAAATGTATAGAATAATAGTTTCAAAATGAATGAAATATGGAAATGCCTTGGCATTAAATTAATCCTTTAAATATGATAATGCTTCTGGAATTGTGTGAATATTGTAATAATAGACTCATGATAGACTTCATATTCTATAATGTATAAGTTTAAGATTCGGCGTTCAAGATCATCATCGTCGTAATAATGAAAAGTGGAAACGACATGTAAATTTAGGCCAGAATTTGTAGTTTTGTAGACCGATGTGAATAATATAGCTTAAGATATTCAACACAATTATAATAAAATGTATTTATTAATTTTTAATTTAATAAAATAACGTCATGTGAACAACGACAAATTTATCAAAAGTGATATCTACTACATCGCACATAAAAATATATTGTAATCCTATTAATTTTTTATTTCTATGTTACTTAAGTATAGTTTTTTCACCTCTCATGTTGTAAAATCAATAATCTAAATTAATCAAATATTTAAATACATTTATAAGAACCCAATACATCTATGAAACTATTTTTAAGCAAATTTTCAGGTATGACACAATTCAAGGACCATTAGATTTGATTTTTCCAATAAACAAATCTTATTTATACTTTAAAGGATTTTAAATCATTTAATTCAATGCTAGTTTTTATATATTTAGCATTATACATGCAATGATAAAATATTAAAAAAACATTCTCTGAAAATGGTTCAAGTTATTAGGAGTTAGGTTAGGTAAGTTAATTTCCTAAACAAAAAATAATTAAAAATCGCGGTGCCCAATAAATTTATGTGCATATATAATGTGCTGATGTATATCCCCCATGAATTTCTAAGATTCTGTAAGTACAGGTATAGAATTAAAACCGAGACATTGAGGCTTCAACGTGCACCTGGTAGTTGTTTCTGGTATTATATTATTTTTGATTTGGTTTGTTTTTGTGAAAGGTGATGATGCAACATAACTAACTAACTAACTAACTAACCATCACGCCGTTTCCCTGCAGGGGCAGGCAGAGAGGATTGAACGCCACACTCTTCTATCCTGGCACACCACTTTTGCTTCGGCCACATTCATACATCTTCTCATACACGTTCTACGATTGTTGCGGCTTTTAACAGGGCCATCCTCAAATACTTGTAGTACCTGATCGTGCCAGGTCTTTCGCGGACGCCCTCTATTCCTGTTGCCTTCAACATTCGCCTCATATATTTTCTTAACCATCCTTTCCTCGTTCATACGTTCCACATGACCAAACCATCTCAGCACTCCTTTCTTTATTCTATCTACCACACTACAGCCAGCATTGCATTCACTTCTAATTTGTTCATTCCTCACTCTATCGACCAAAGATTTTCCACACAAGCGTCTTAGTGACCGCATTTCAACCGCATTCAGTCTACTTTCATTCCTCTTTTGCCAATTCCAGGCTTCACTTCCATACATAAGGGTTGGCACTAGAACGCCATTATGTACCGCTAGTCTTGCTTCTTTTGACAGATTCTTATTGGCCATAATTGCATTTAGTGCACCATTAACTTTCATCATGATTAAACATTTTTTACTTGTATTGGAAGCGAATGTATTTTTAATAATCTATATGAGTTACTTTAATAATAATCCAATGTTTGACAGAAGATAAGTTAGAAATATAAAAAAAGCAAACTTTGAAATCATTTTTCTCCATAATCATTAATATTTGAATATTGTTTCTGGAACATTTTTGGGTCATTAATTAGATAGGAATATACCTGTTAAATATTGTGGAATAGCTCTGTTACAATCTATATAAAACAAACTCCTAATTAATTCATTTTTTCCAATATTTCTGACTTATTTTTTACAAAAAGTTGAAGTACCATTGCAGTAACAATTTTGAAAAATTCATTCACTTCAATACAACTCAAATCAAAAACTTTGATTGGATTGGATTAAAATTTGGTGGTCTATAAAATACACTGTGTAAACATTTTATATATTCTTTGGTTATCCGAATGCACTGTAGCCAAAAATCTTTTCGATATTTTAATTTAGATGTTTCTAATTATTATTATGACTTGATTAATGTGCAGAATAATGTAGAAGTATTTTGATGAATTTTGCATGCAGCCGATTATACCAAAGTGCATTCTAAACAGAATCAGAATATTGGAACGAGATGCACCGATTCTCCCCTCCGTGACCTGCAGATCCCCTCACGGACATTATGGACGACCCCAGCATTGGAGCCGTCAATTATGTATGTATCAGGAACCTTCCCTACACTTCCTAAGCATTTACATTAACAAATACCTGACAAACATGCGTCGGCATCACTGACGTCACATAGTTTCCTGATTAATGTCGGGTGTTTTTTTATGTACCGGGTTATTAAATTTGAATATATTTATAAATCAAACAATTTTAATGACTCCAAGTGGTCGAAACAACGTTTTTAATTTATACAAATTAATAATTTAACGACTTTTTATATTGCTGATTTATTTGTATGATAACAATTTAATACACGGTGTGTTTCAGACGGGGTGTTTTATTTTAAGAATATAAGGTTAAAAAAAATAGTTATGGAGATAAGTAACAGTTTGATTTCTTCCATATTTCCAACTAATCTGAAATTGTTGTCTCCTGAATATTTTAGTATTTGGGGTTACTTTAGGTTCACACATTACATATTCACATCACTGTCCATTTATTTTATTTTTATTTTTGTTTGTGGAATGAAATTGTGTATTGATTAAACATTAAGGTTTAACAAAATATAACAAGAGGAAGCTAAAAATATGTAATATGAATATAATTTATGGTGATTATATGTAATTCTGTTTACATTAGGAATTATACATTCTTTTATTATCTACTTAAAGAATAAATTAAAATTATAATAGAAAACTCACAAAAATGATTCTGTAACATACCTACTCCACTACTGATATCAACGGCTCATTTGTTGCACTCAAAGAGGCTTTTATAGGTGCATTAAATTTAAATCAATCTAAAACGTCACATCTAGTGGTGGACGGGCGAGACACAACTACAGGCATTTAAATTATCAATGTTTGACGCTTTGCACGCTCGCCATTAAACATTCAGTGACACCTATCGACGTTGCGACTAATTACCCTAATGGATCTCGCTGAAGGTTGCTAGGTATGCGCCCTGGCTAACATGCAGTCGAGCCCAAAGAAAAAAAAATTGGTACACAAATACAAGTATGTATCTATATTATAACTATTGTGTGTATGATGCAATGTGTCGCTTTATGTGCTTCCGATTCCATATCAGTAAAGGGTGAGTATAATATTTTCTTAAGAACAACATAACACATGCAATGTTGTTGGGCGACAAAAAATTCTAAATACCATGCTTAATTTTTTTTATTTAATCAATTCATAATAATATTTTAATTCTTATTGTATATCTAGTCTAAATTTCTTTCAACTGAAAATAAAAAAATTTCAGCAGCATATATTATTTGAAAAATGTTACAAATACAATGCTTTGTTATGGACATTAACGGCTTCGGGCAGACCTGAAAAAATATTATTAATATATTAATAATTAAAAAATATTATTAAAGATGATATGGAATCACGCCATGTTGATATATGTGTGTAATATAAATATAATAAATCTCATCTCTGTCATCTCACGCTATACACGGACATAATCTTCTCCAAATATAACGAAAATAACTCAAACTGCAAACCTTCAAATCTTTTATAGGTAATTTAATGGAATAATTCTATAAATATATTTTTGTCGCTAGGATTTTGTGGACTTATAGTGATGAAATCGCTCATTAATGATAATTTGTCCACATACATCGCATTCAGAACATCACACAAATATAAAGAAGATACATAATACATATTCCTAGCTTGGAGAAGAGGGCCAGCGTCCCCCGGGTTCCAGCGCTTGTCCAGGAAGGTAATCCAAAATCATTTTTCCGCAATTCGATCGTGACCCGAATAAATAAAATGACTTTTCAGGGCGACAAACAAAAAAAATGTGAGTGCACGGGATAAAAATAATACTTGATAAAATTGAAAATACAATTGCATAGTGCATACATAAATAATACCTTTTTATAAGAATTTGAAGTTCAAGACCTAAACCAATATATATAATAGATGTCTCAGAAAGACGAAATTATATTTTTTAAGGGAAAGTAGGTACGAAAGTCTTTGGGTGCTCATAGGACTTACGACCTATCATACGGCTGGCTTAAGTGATCACTTTACATCATGTAGCATTCACCATTTCCATGATAGAGTACCACATCTACCAAATTTTTGGGAATTGTATATTTATTTAAGTTTCACAACCCGTTACACATGTGTGATGTAATTTATCATTTAGCGCCACCGACGTCCAAAGCTTTTGATTCCCTCAATTAAATACATATGTCACTAATGAGGTATCTATTTGATTAAGAATGTTCCCTGGAATAAAAATCCATTAGGTAGATAATGTGTTCTTGCAAAATTTGAAATAAAGATGAAAAAACGTATCTACATATAAAGGAATGGTCTATCATAAATATATTTTTCTACTAATTATCAGTCGTGTATTATTTAATATATTTATTAGTTTATTAAGGTGTGCTCTGTAGGAAGATGATAAAGGAAACATTAATAGAAATATAGGTCTGATACTCTGATAATTAAATAAATTTGTATCTAGGTAGCTATGTACTGAGCAAGGATCATTAATCACGTAAATGTGAGGGTACCAGGAATCAAATCCCGTGATTTACTTTGGAAAAGCGATCGATCAACCCAGCACGTCAAAGCTTCGCGGGGAAGAAGAGATATACAATGTGATGTATTGTAGGTATTTTTTCAAACAATTTGCAACAAAAAGGCAAACAAACAACCAACAACACAACATTGAGCCATTGCCGACAGAGTTGCCTAGCTGTAAATGTAATAATAATAATATATCTGTGTAAATTATATACATAAATATATATTTTTATGAGTATACGCGCATTATTGTTTTTCCTGTTTTATGTTTAAACTGAGTTTGATTTAGTTTTATTTAGCTCCAGTACAAAATTAATATTCAGTTCATTTTGATTCAGTGCCGACGAATCTGCATTTATTGATTACATTACATTTTTATGGCTAAATATTAGATAACATTTGTGGTGTATAGATGCAAAACCGCCACTATCCATTTGGAACCCATGTGAATCAGGGTTCGAAAAAATCTGATTTTCATACTAAAAATCAAAAAATTTGATTTTTTTTCCGATATATATATCAAAAAATTGATATATATCCAAACCTTTTTCTTATATATATAAGTTACAAAAGTTGCTCTTTCTGATGTAGTGTTGTGATGGTTGACATAGAGATAGATTTAATAAATTTAGAAAATCTTAAAATAATAATATTCAAAAAAGTCAAGTATGGACATCAAAAATATATTTCTTCTGTTTGGAATCGTTTAAAAGTAAAAGCCTGATATATTTCTTCTTAAGATTCTATGTATTACAAGAGGCTAACAAAATATTGAATATTCAGCTATACAAGTAATATTTCTTAGATCTTTATTATACCATAGATATAATTCTGTGTTAAATTAATATTGTTTGCCAATCCTAATAGACTCGACCTTGTGAGTAGGTGCGAACGAGCCTTTATTATTTATGAATCGGAACAGCAAGTCTCGCGTGTAGCGGGTGCTTTACTGTTATTTTAACGAAACGGACCAATCACAGGCGCGCTTTGCCTTCGACGGGTTGAGCCGGAGGCGACCGTCCTGGTGACTGAATCCGGCCAATGGCGAGCGCCGGCGGTGAGGTCATCGGGCATAGGATGAGTCACTGCACTAGCGTGGATTTCAGAGGTATGGTGAAATCGTTACTATAAAAGGAGCGAACACTATATACTCAGCCCCTTCAGTTCGAGACCAGACTTGCGAGCGGGAGCGCTGCCCAACAGACTACCGACGGAGCCCCGAGTTCCAGATCATCAGTTGCGAGCAAAGGAGCTGCCAGCTTGAGAGAAAGCGGGTCTTGCAGCGGCGAAGTATAGAGATTCCACCATCCCGCAGCACCAGAAGGAGGATTCCGCCACAAAGAGTAACAGATAAGGATCATATTCATATTATCTATTACGGTTAATTATTTTCACTATCGAAATGTATTTATTTTGGGAATATTTGAGTTCGGAATAATTATGTGTAATTAAATATCACGATTGCTTGTGTGATATTGGTTCAAATCGTACAAGAATTCCGTTCCAAACGGGTGTATTTTTATGCAAAGCGAATTTCATACCGTTTATGCTAAAATTTGAATACACGGATTTCTATATGAATTACTTAGTAGCATTATAATAATTACTGTATTGCATAAGTATTGCGCAATCCGGTCTTCAGTTAACTCTTTATGATTTGAGTACCTCGGTACATCTAGCTTAACAAGTAGCTTCAGAATGACGAGTAAAGGACAGAATGGGGAGATCTAACTAAAGATTGGGGATATCTGGTTTGTGTTAGCCTAGCTGGCTGAGGGGTGGATGATTGCCGGCACTTGGGCGTGGAACCCGCACAAGCCCCTGCAGGGCCCCTTAAAGGCGGGGTCCTCCTTGTTGCTCGGGGTCGTCAATAAACCGACCACCTAACCTCATCTGGCGCAAACTACTTAAACCAACAAAAAGGTTCCCTTTGTCTTTGGAAGGATTTCCATGCTTGAATGCTGTAAAACCTTGATAGAAAACGTTAACTTCTATTTCGTCCTCTGTAAGAAAGACAGGGCCAGAATAAATATAAAAATCATTCACTCATATGGAATAGCTGGGATATTATAAATATGTTACTAACACTCTAACATTTGTCCAAAGTAAATGTTGCAAGATGCAGAATCGTGGGACGCCGCTCTGAAAAGGCATAATGAGATTGCACAATAATTTGTAACATCGCTGACTATGCCCGCAAAGGAGGCTAATGTCGTCATCAATTCGTACCAAAAGAGTACATGATTCTTCAAACACCGGCCTAAAAGAAAGGCGCCTCAAGACAACACACATCATCAGAAACTCGTACCAAAAGAGTACGGCCTTCTCAATTATAAGCCTAAAAGAGGGCGTCACAGGATCACATCTCGTAAAGAAGAGATAGAGTCTCGGGATGCAGTAAGTTCCGGAGGAACAAGGGGGGCCGTTTAGTCACTTAGGAAGTCGGCCACCGGGTTTAGGCGGGCGCGGAGCCTCAACCCCTCTCAGCAGAGATGCTGAGGGTTTAAAAAACCAAAATTTAGCATTCAAAGAAACTATTATTTCATATAAACTCACGGGCTGTTGTAGAATCCTTTCGAACAAACCATCCCCGAGACCTTATCTACTTATTTATAAAGAAGTTTCATTTCAAAAATGTCTTATTTCGTAGATAGCAAATATATGTATTATTTTCCCCAGGAATTAATATGAACAGGTTCATACACGTCTAAGACGACACCATTCAAGGTAAGAATATGTTAATATAAAGTGTTTAAAATTATTAGTTTCAGTGTTATTTAATATGTGAATTTCTCCTCTTTATGCCGTTCGATTGATTTTATTGGGTTGTTTCCAAACGGAAATGTTTTATTTCTAATACACGAATTCTTCTGGTGAACGTATTTTATTGTAACATAAATGTATAGATTATTAGGTTCGTTAGATGTTTTATTACGTAATATTATGCAATTGTTTCCACACTGCTCCTATAAAAGAATTTGAAGTTATTACGATACACAACGGGGTCCTTCATCCATTAGACGAATCATGTGCCAATTCAACGACGTATTACGAATAGTATATATTATATTTATCGAGATTTATTCGCATTTATTATTTCTAGTAAAGGTTTTAGTATTGGTACCAGGCGCCATTATGAGGCGGAGATAGTTCATATTCATAGCCCGACTGTAATAGGTATTTTTGTCGCGTAAGAGGTAGCAATTTTAGAAATATAACTGTGTTTTATGTTTCGTCCCTGACGGACAGGATGGTATAGCTGTGGTTATTTAGGTAATACATTTAGTAAATGCGAAGGGCATTAGATATTATCGATTTCGTCTGCGAACCCAAGATGTTAGAAATATTTTTAGTTAATATTTTTAGTTAATATTGCATTCAAAAGCGCAATTTTCACAGAATAATTATTTCCAGTTAATAATATATATTTTAGTTAAATGTATAGTTAGCACAGGCAGAGTATTAATATTGTATAGAATACATTATATTTTATATTTCATAGAAGGTATAGTATTTTATTCCGCGATCATTATATAGTTACAACGCAATTCGCAGTCGTGCCCCTCTTGCGCCATGCAGAGCGTCGCGCGCTCACATATAAGAAAAATGTTTTATTTAATATTGAGATTTATATTATATTATTCTTCGCCTTATACGTTTGGACCACCCCCTCATACATCACTCTGGTGCCGGACCAAGAGATAGATTGGATTTCTACATTTAACAAAACCACACTTTTTGGTTAGGAAGACCCCTCTATCTACCTGGATCATCACATTGGTGCCGTTGACCAGACAGGAGCGTATTCGTTGGACTCATTTGCATAGTAATAAAATCATTTTGGTTTAGTTAATATTATAAATGAAAGAAAATATTTGATTATAAAAGCGGTTTTATTTAAACAATTGCGGACCACGGTCCGTGACATCAAAGAAAAAAGATTGAGCATTTATGTGAACCACGTACTGAGATTTGTAGACAAACGTGATACTAGGTATTAGAAATTTCTTTAGGTTGTTTGTCATATAGACAGTTGGCATTTTTATTATTTAATATTTTGTGAACGAAAATTATTGTAGTAATTTTGGTCCTTGTGATATATTAGTTCGATTTTGGAATGCCTGTTTCTTTGTAAAAGTATTGCTCAATTTTATAGAATATGTGATTTATTTCATATCTCATTCATTTTATGTGGTTTGAATTCAAATGATTCACATTTGAAAAATATTTTAATAATTGTTTGAATGCGATCTCACAAGTAAGCCACCGTCACAATCTAAAAAAGACCATCGGGATTTGCGGATCGCAGTATAACAAATATGTAGTTGAGATTCAAACGAATCACATTTGAAAGGTTTTAATTATTGCATTTGTTTTCTCGCAAGTATACCACTGTCACGGCCTAGGCCATCGGGATTTGCGAATCGCAGTGTAACAAATATGTAGTTGAGATTCAAACGATTCACATTTGAATGGTTTTAATTATTGCGTTTGTGTTTGTGTTTCGCAAATATACCACCGAACACGGCCAAAGCCGCCGGGTTTGCGAGCGCTGCGTGTTAGAAAGACCGGCGACGGTTTCCCTATATAACGCGAGCGGACACGTTTCGGCACAAGCGTGGAAGATGCGGCAGAGACCCAAGACGTTTGAGCATTTAGCGTTTGATAAGTTTGACTATCGCGGTCGGGCGTATATGAACAGACTGTTTGCTTCGCGGATATGGACAGGTCGCGCTCGAAGAAATGCAAAGAAATATAGACTTGGAATGCGGGCAGATCACCGCGACAGATTTAGGCGCGCGCCACGGAGGGTTTATGATAGCTTAAAATTCGGTTTTAATTTAATTTCTTATATTAATATAAACTAATAATTAACCCACGCTAGATAAAATCTGTTCAGTGGCAAATATTTTCGCTTACGAGTTATGCAATAGTAATTAATAATAATAGCAGAAAAATATAAAAGTAAAAATAAATATAAAAACCGGATAACAATTTAGTAGAAAATATAAACACGAGAATATATGAATCTAAAAGAAAAGAAGATATAAAAACGAAAACTTTTAGTATACGGGTACACAGCCATGTGAACATTTGATATATATTTTATTTTATAAAAAAAAATTATAAATCCGATGTTTTATAATATTTACTTTTCTCTTTCGGTTATGTACTTTTATGATACAAATGCAAAAAAATATTTTAATAATTATCCGTCTGGTTTCATAATTAAAAATTAATATAAATTAATTTTAATTAAATTAAGGTTAATGTAAATTAAATAAATCCACACTTGTTATATATTTGTCTTATGGATATTAAAAAGGGTTTCTATATTTGAAAAAAAAAAGATCTTTAAATTCAGCTAAATTTTTACAGATAATAATTACACAAAAAATTAATTGATTATAGTATCCGTACAAATCTACTTATATTATTTGATAACTTTCACGTGCATGTTTCGGAGATACCTTTTTATCGTCAAGGTGTTATATTAAAAATTGTCCTTAAAAATAAAATGTCAATCTACAATGTTGCTGAATTAATTGAAAAAAAATAATAATTTCTTTCATTGATTTATTATGGTTCTTAATTATTCTAATTATCTAAATGTGTTCTTAATTGTTATACACAGTTATATACGGTTCTGGTTATTCAAACTAATTATAATTTCTTTGTTGTATGCAGGATTGATAGACTTGTTCGTAATATAAACACAGACGCGTATTGTTGCACGAAATAATTATTTGAGTTTCTTGTTTTGATCTAAAATTATTTTGATTTGAATTACAAGAATAAAATTGCTTCCATTTTTATTTACAAGACGGCCTGGCATATGAATTAAAATGGTCATACTACCGCCATCTAGCGGAAATCAGAGAAAGTTTTGAGCCTTCGCTAGTATTAGTCTATAGGAAGCGGTAATAGAGAGCGCAATATATATATACTCTTAGTAACGAATAATTAAAAATTGGACTTGTTTTTTTTATATATATTCCTTTGTTTCGCTTCATTGCAACGTTAATTGAAATTGTTTTATCTTCATTAATAAATATTATATTACAATATACGTTGATATAGCTTATTTATAGGCAGAGTAGAAATAAACATCTCACTACTTCAAATTTCGTACGTATCTATATAAGGGTTGTTTTAGTTTTAGGCGCAATCTTCTTGGAAATAATACAAAAGTAAATCCGGAATTAACGATATGTGAGTTTCTTCAAGTTTTGAGAAATCGTAAAGCTATGATTGATAAAGCATTTATTGTTTTTACTATACATTGGGTGTATGTAGAAATCCTTTTGAATAGTGATAAAATAAAATAAAAAAGAAATTTTTCAGGAGAGCTTTTGAATTCTTCTGGAACATTTTGGAAAAAAAAAAAATTTGAAAATAGATTTTTAGTAGATTAAATAGTAGTAGCATAACGAAATCATTAGCTTCATCCACCTTCATGCGTCGTCGTGGCCATTACTTTTAGATTGAGGTAGAAAGGTTGGACGTTTGGATCTTGAATAGATTCCAGTCGTATAGCAAACCGAATTATACGTTAGGAATTCTTGATTCAGTTACACACATACATCTTCTGTGGATATCAGTGTTGGTGACGACTACTACAGCTAGTACAGATATTAGGGTTCACCTCTTCTGATTTGTAACAGTGTACTTCGTTAAACATGTTCGCGTTGTTAAAGGAACACTTTAAAATTTTATAATGTTATGTTACATATAAGTATGGGGATGATGAATACTATTAATAAAGTTGTTTTAGGTTTTCAATAAGTTTTGGGAGGAACAATATTACAGTTATACGGAGGATTTGCGCCTGATTATTTGACAAACGCTTAAAAATCTGGGGGAAGACAGGTTAGTAAGGAATAGTTATGGGAAACTTTTCTTGACATCTGGATGCACTTCTTCTACAAACATGCGTCGTCTTTAGATATCACTCTTGAGGGTTGGCTGGAAAATTAATTGAGACGGATAATAGTTATATATACTTTTACGTTCTACAATTATCGAAGAGGTAGTTCCTACCCTTTTCTTCCTCTTCTTCTTCTTCGTCTTCTTGTTATTCGTATATGCTATCGGTTATATATATATTTTCTTTCCCCCTTTTATTTATACTGACTTCAACAGCGTCTTCTTCTTCTTCGGCACGAAGGTTTTTTTTTATTAGTTATGTTCACTCTAGTCTTCTTCTTCTTTGAATACATACCCTTTATGCTTTACTTCTATAAATAGCAATTATTACAATACGTTGCAACTACTTCTTCGTCTTATGGTATATCTTTCGACTGCTTCTCCACTTTCTTCTTCTTCTTCTTTTTCTATTACTACATTCATTTCGTCTCCTTCCATTTATCTTAAACTTTTCGACTGTTTTTCTACGTCTTTTCTTCGTCTTCTCTTCTTCTTTACCTTTTCTTCTTCTTCTTCTTTTCCTATTACTACATTATTTTCTTCTTCTTCTTCTTTTCTTCTTCTTTCTTCTCTCTTCTTTCTTCTTCTTTTCATATTCGCTTCTTTCTTCTTTCCTATTCGCTTCTCCGCTTTCTTCTTCTTCTTCTTTTCCTATAACTACATTCATTTCGTCTTCTTCCGTTTATCTTATACTTATCAACTGCTTTTCTTCGTCTTCTCTTCATCTTCGTCTTCTTCTTTTTTTCCTATAACTACATTCATTTCGTCTTCTTCCGTTTATCTTATACTTATCAACTGTTTTACTTCGTCTTCTCTTCATCTTCTTCTTCTTCTTTTCCTATAACTACATTCATGACTTCTTCTTCCGTTTATCTTATAATTTTCGAATGTTTTTCTACGTCTTTTCTTCATCTTCTTTTGTCCTTTACCTACTACTACATTCGCGTCTTCTTCTAATTTTATAACTTTCGACTTCTTCTTCTTCGTCTTTATCTATTACTACACTCGGTTGTGACTTTTCTTCTTTATCTTATGCCTTTCAATGGATTCATTTTCTTCTTCTTCTGTTGTCATCCACTACTTTTGCGGCTTCTTCTTCTTCTTCTTCTTCTTCATCATATTACACCAATAATAAATTATGGCAGTCATTACAGTATACGTGGAATATTGAGGACAATTGACTGATTCTACATAATAGGAAATGTACTGCGCATATGTATAAGGTTCATAACACAGGTGGGGTACTAGAGTTCATTTTGTCGCGGTTTGCAATCATAGTAGGAATATGCGGTTGACCATTCACTCGGCTAAAACAGGACTATACGAGTTTCAGATAGAAGAGGTTGTATAGTTTGGGGGAAGGGGGAATAAGAATTGTATTACAAGATGGTGAACACTTGTCGGGGTACACCATGGTAGGATAGCAAGGAATAGTTATTGGAAACCTTCTTGACAACTGGGTTATGGTTGAAGCTCTACTTCTTTAACAAATATGCATCGTCTTTGGGCATCTCTTTTGAGGGTTAGCTGGACAGTTAGTTAAAACGACGCCCAACGGTTATTGAAGGGACTTGTCCATTTGCGACTAGTCATTAGAAAATTTGGAGGCGGACTGCACTTTTTCTTTTTAGAGTGGATAGCAAGTATCATCGTCATCATGTTTACTCACGTACAGGACATATTGAGATCGAGGGGTTCGCTCTATATATTAGGAAGCTGGTTGTTTAGTTCATATGAATAGGTTGTACATTAATTCGTAGGTTAACATAATTCTGGAACTTCAGATTTATCGTAGCTCGCATTTCATAGGAGAAATATACAGTTAATATTTACTCGGTTGAGTTGGTTTGTATAGCTTGAAGGGGATGTGGGGAGTGTTAGTGGGAGTATATTCTGGGGGAAGGGAGGTATATGCTGGGGAAAGTAGTATAGAGTTGCGAGGTGGTGAACACTAGGAGTGTAACATTGTAGGGGAAGCAAGGAGGAGAACAAAGTGGGGGAAGGAGCGTCCCTTTTAAGTGTTGATAACAGGATGGAACTTGAGTGGTTAGCAGACACAATAATGAGATTACTGAGGCATTCAATCGATTATGAAGAATCGAACCTTTTCAGTCAATTGAAAAAATTATATACAGTCCCTTTCGCTTTCAAATCTTATATTTATATTAGTTGTACACTTTTCATTTGAATGACAGGCAGATGGTTTACAGTAGCTTTAAATACGCAAAGAAGGTTCCATTAAAAAAGAATTTGGCACTGATAAGAACAACGATTTATTTTAAAAGGAATTTTAGAAACTCTTGATAAGTATCACGAGATATACTATCCTATTGGGTTATTTAGCAGATAGGCTTGGTCTGATAGATCATTCCTCTCTCTAAATAAGGGGGAAGCTGTGATGGTCGACATAGAGATAGATTTAATAAATTTAGAAAATCTTAAAATAATAATATTCAAAAAAGCCAAGTATGGACATCAAAAATATATTTCTTCTGGTTTGAATCGTTTAAAAAGTAAAAGCCTGATATATTTCTTCTTAAGATTCTATGTATTACAAGAGGCTAACAAAATATTGAATATTCAGCTATACAAGTAATATTTCTTAGATCTTTATTATACCATAGATATAATTCTGTGTTAAATTAATATCGTTTGCCAATCCTAATAGACTCGACCTTGTGAGTAGGTGCGAACAAGCCTTTATTATTTATGAATTGGAACAGCAAGTCTCGTGTGTAGCGGGTGCTTTACTGTTATTTTAACGAAACGGACCAATCACAGGCGCGCTTTGCCTTCGACGGGTTGAGCCGGAGGCGACCGTCCTGATGGCTGAATCCGGCCAATGGCGAGCGCCGGCGGTGAGGTCATCGGGCCTAGGATGAGTCACTGCACTAGCGTGGATTTCAGAGGTATGGTGAAATCGTTACTATAAAAGGAGCGAACGCGATGTACTCAGCCCCTTCAGTTCGAGACCAGACTTGCGAGCGGGAGCGCTGCCCAACAGACTACCGACGGAGCCCTGAGTTCCAGAACATCATTTGCGGATGGAGTTGCTGCCCGGACGTATAGAGATTCCACCATCCCGCAGCACCAGAAGGAGGATTCCGCCACAAAGAGTAACAGATAAGGATCATATTCATATTATCTATTACGGTTAATTATTTTCACTATCGAAATGTATTTATTTTGGGAATATTTGAGTTCGGAATAATTATGTGTAATTAAATATCACGATTGCTTGTGTGATATTGGTTCAAATCGTACAAGAATTCCGTTCCAAACGGGTGTATTTTTATGCAAAGCGAATTTCATACCGTTTATGCTAAAATTTGAATACACGGATTTCTATATGAATTACTTAGTAGCATTATAATAATTACCGTATTGCATAAGTATTGCGCAATCCGGTCTTCAGTTAACTCTTTATGATTTGAGTACCTCGGTACATCTAGCTTAACAAGTAGCTTCAGAATGACGAGTAAAGGACAGAATGGGGAAGTCTAACTAAAGATTGGGGATATCTGGTTTGTGTTAGCCTAGCTGGCTGAGGGGTGGATGATTGCCGGCACTTGGGCGTGGAACCCGCACAAGCCCCTGCAGGGTCCCTTAAAAGCGGGGCTCTCCTTGTTGCTCGGGGTCGTCAATAAACCGACCACCTAACCTCATCCGGCGCAAACTACTTAAACCAACGAAAAGGTTCCCTTTGTCTTTGGAAGGATTTCCATGCTTGAATGCTGTAAAACCTTGATAGAAAACGTTAACTTCTATTTCGTCCTCTGTAAGAAAGACAGGGCCAGAATAAATATAAAATCATTCACTCATATGGAATAGCTGGGATATTATAAATATGTTACTAACACTCTAACATTTGTCCAAAGTAAATGTTGCAAGATGCAGAATCGTGGGACGCCGCTCTGAAAGGCATAATGAGATTGCACAATAATTTGTAACATCGCTGACTATGCCCGCAAAGGAGGCTAATGTCGTCATCAATTCGTACCAAAAGAGTACATGATTCTTCAAACACCGGCCTAAAAGAAAGGCGCCTCAAGACAACACAAATCATCAGAAACTCGTACCAAAAGAGTACGGCCTTCTCAATTATAAGCCTAAAAGAGAGGCGTCACAGGATCACATCTCGTAAAGAAGAGATAGAGTCTCGGGATGCAGTAAGTTACGGAGGAACAAGGGGGGCCGTTTAGTCACTTAGGAAGTCGGCCACCGGGTTTAGGCGGGCGCGGGGCCTCTACCCCTCTCAGCAGAGATGCTGAGGGTTTAAAAAAACCAAAATTTAGCATTCAAAGAAACTATTATTTCATATAAACTCACGGGCTGTTGTAGAATCCTTTCGAACAAACCATCCCCGAGACCTTATCTACTTATTAATAAAGAAGTTTAGCTTCAAAAATGTCGTATTTCGTAAATAGCAAATATATGTATTATTTTCTCACGCAATTAATATGAACAGGTTCATGCACGTCTAAGACGGAACCATTCAAGGTAAGAATATGCTAATACAAAGTGTTTATAATTATTAATTTCAGTGTTATTTAATATGTGTGAATTTTTCCCTTTGCGCCGTTCGAACGATTTTACTGGTTTGTCTCAAATCGAAAATGTTTTATTTCTAATACACGAATTCTTCTGGTGAACGTATTTTATTGTAACATAAATGTATAGATTATTAGGTTCGTTAGATGTTTTTATTACGTAATATTATGCAATTGTTTCCACACTGCTCCTATAAAAGAATTTGAAGTTATTACGATACACAAAGGGGTCCTTCATCCATTAAACGATTCATGTGCCAATTCAACGACGTATTACGAATAGTATATATTGTATTTATCGAGATTTAGTCGCATTTATTATTTCTAGTGAGGTTTTTAGTATTGGTTCCAGGCGCCATTATGAGGCGGAAATAGTTCATATTCATAGCCCGACTGCAATAGGTATTTTTGTAGCGTAAGAGGTAGCACCTTTAGGAATATAACTGTGTTTTATGTTTCGTCCCTGACGGACAGGATGGTATAGCTGTGGCTATTTAGGT